>JASANQ010001230.1:0-82077 GCA_030849645.1 Wallacemonas sp. Wsd | reverse complement strand
CGCGGCCGCGAATCTGGCGGGAACGCTTGCGGGGAAGAAAGCCGAGATGGCCGTGGCGGGGGTGCTCAAACTTGCAGTGGGACATGGTTAGTTAAGACGGGTAGTGCTATCAGTATTTCAGAAGGAGTAGCGGAGGGGAGGATAAAGCGCAAGGCGAAACAAACAGTTTAAAAAAAAACACAGAAGAGCATGGACGTAGAAGAGAGTGTGCAGGATGTGGTAGTGAGGAGGCAGAAAACGGAAGCACCATGCTATACACGCCACTCTGTTGTTCACTTGGTAGCGTTTACTCTTTGATGCACACGTCCATGTGCGCGGTGACGCACACACAACTTTGTACAGTCAGATAGTTGTGTAGTGATGTCAAAGGTATTGTGTGTAACCAGTGCCTTTCGCGCTCGCTCCTGACACCTATCAGCGTGTGTTTTCAACGCACGGCGCAGGAGAGTACACGTTCATTTGGGTGGGGCTTAATCGTAACCCAATAGCTGTCACTTGTTTTGCCTCTGTCAAGTTGTCGACAAAGAAAGAAGGTCAGCGCGTGGCGCGCATCCTCAACAAAAGCAATCTCACATAGAAAGGAAGCGAGAAAAGTGTGTGCCAGAAACATCATCACAACTTCCCGTTTCCAATCGACGACTCGTCTCGCCTAAAAAAAAAAAGGCATAGAGCTGTGTTTGTACTCATGTGTTTGCCTACTTCTTCGCATTCGCCTTACCAGCGCCGATGGGGAAGTCAACCTTGCGTTGCACTGCCGTCTTGGTCATGAATGGACCGCGCACCTTGGTTTCCTTGAAGATACAATGGCGCTGGAGCACAGGGTCCCACATGACTTTTTGCAGTTTACGGCCGGTGGCATCAAGACGCTCGCCTTCTGTTTTGATGTAGCCCTCCATGTGACCGGTGTTGGCCTCGCTACGCATAGCAACCGTGTTGTTGCGAATCTTGCGGGGCACAACTTTAGGAATGAAGCCGACCATGCGCTTCTTCAGGCGCGTCTTGTACTGGCCATGGCCGAGTGCCACGAACGTGGTGCGGAGCATTACGTGTGCGTATGAAGCGAATCAGAACGGACGTTCAATCGACAGGGTCTTTCACACAGGGAAAATCACGAGCAAGAGGTCCCTCTGAGGAAAAAACGAAGCAAAACACAAACCGACGCGGGTGGTGAGAAAATGGAAAGAGAGAGAGAGAGGGGAAGGAAAGGTTGGTGTTGGCGAAAGGATAGGAGAGGGGGGAGGGGGGATTGAGTCCGTGAAGAGTACGGGTTCGCTGCTGTACGCTATGTCTGTCTTGCTCTTTTGCAGTTGTGTAAACGTGTGACGCTGTCGTTGCATTCGTTGTGAGTATGTTTTCAAATAAAAGGGAGGCAGTGAGAGAGAGAGAGAGGTATCGTACAGGATACACGCACCAGGTGGTGTCTCGCACCCACTCCGCTGGCTGGTCACGTGACGGTTGTGTACTTGATCAAACACGGGCGTCCACACGGAACATGCCTGGTGCATCGTTCACAGTGTACACGTTACAACCAAAAAAAACAGTTGGTGTGATTGGTTAACAGAGGCATAGTGTCACGCAATAAGTAAATAAAAAGTTTTTTTGTTTGGGTGTTGTTGTTTTTTGAGGAAACGTTCCTCCAGTCCCTTGTCTCTTGCCCGGGAGGATTCGGATGCATTCGTGTGTGTGTGTGTGTGTGTGTGTGTATGTCGCCAGGACGAGCTAGATACCGGAGCCGTCCTTTTCCAGAAACATCTTCTCGTTTGGGGCAAGCATGCGACTGGGTTTCTGCACGATGGAGGAGTGCGGAGGCACGTTACTGACAATCCAGCAGTTGCCGCCGATTGTGCTACCTTCGCCAATCGTGACGCGGCCCAGAACGACCGCGTTGGCGTACACCGTGACGCCGTCCTCGAGAATGGGGTGACGCGGCAAGTTCAAAATGAGCGCGCCAGACTTGTCGACGGGGAAGCTCTTGGCACCGAGCGTGACGCCCTGGTAGAGGGAGACGTAGTTGCCAATGACGGCCGTCGCGCCGACCACGACGCCTGTGCCGTGATCAATGAAGAAGTGGTGGCCAATGGCGGTTGTCGGGTGAATATCGATCCCCGTAAAAGCGTGGGCGATTTCTGTGACCATGCGGGTGAAGTTGGTAGGCACGCCGAGCAAGTGCAGTTGGTGCGCGCAGCGTTGGTGGGTCATGCAGCGAATGCCGGGGTAGCACAGCACGACCTCGCTCGGAGACGTCGCCGCCACATCGTTGCGGAAGATCGCCTCCACGTCCGTGTGCAGGAGCCAGCGCACGTGTGGCAGGCGTTCTGTGAGGAATTTGGAGACAATCGCGTTCGCCTTGGCCTTGCAGGTACCCTGGAACTGCTCAAAGGCCACCCTTTCCGCCAGCTCGTTCGCGGGCTGCGTCTGTGTCGAGAGGTTCGCGGCTTGTCTGGCGCCGTTTCCATTCTGTTGGCTAGCCGTGTTAACGGTGAAGGTGTTCCCCACCACGGAGAGCGTGCCTGTCGACGGCGCGCTCCAATCAAGGGGCGTGCGCTGCTTCGTGCGCACGGGCTGGAAGGCGTTAAGGTCGGTCACGGCTGCCTCATCCCCATGCAGCACAAAGGCGAAAGTGATTTGGTTGGTCATGGTGTCGTAAATGTGGCTCAGCACCCACTCCATCACATTCTCGGGCTCCACATGTTCTGGCACCACAAGCCGCGGGGGCGTGCTGCATTCGGGGAAGCAGACGTAGGAAAGGCAGTCCATGAGTTCCGCAATGGCGTTGCGGCTGATGTGGGCGTGAGTGCAGTAGGGGCTCTTTTGTGGTTGGCCCTGGCTCATGGGATTCAGCTCCTGAAGAGCCTCGCGAATACGTTCAAGCCGCTTCATTGTCGCTAAGCAGCACACACACGCACAAAGGGAAAAAAAACAAGGAGGAGCAAAACAGGAATAGCACGATAGAGCAAGTGCCACAAACAAAACAACAAGTGGGGGAGAGAGATGGGGGCCGGTGATGACAAACGGAGGCAAATAAATAGAAGAAATGCGAGTAAACACAGATAACAGACAGAGAGAGGTTACGAAATAGGAATCGAGTTTGGCTGGTAGGAACAACAAGCTGATCGGCTGTGTTTGTCAGTGGCGTCAGTCAAACGACAAGATCTGGATCAGTGCCCCTCTATCAAAGGGCAAGAAATGTGATACAATGGCGAACTAGAAAGTTCGTTGTCGGATAGGAAAGAGGAGTATTGGAAGAGTGTTGACATACGTGCAGCAGAAAAAAGCCTGGAGTCACGAGCGATCAAGATGCTGGCGACGAACTAGGTGTGTGGGTGAAGCACGGAGACGCGGAGACGCGGAGACGCGGAGACATTGTCGTGCGTGACACAGGTATTGTGAATGTGCTGTTTCGTTTGGGAAGAGAACTGTCCTTCTTGTGTGTTGCTGTTGTTGTTTTGTTTTCTTTTCGTGTCACATGTTTAGCAAAAAAAATGTGTGGAGTGTCTTGTGACACCGCGAACACGAACGCAGCGATAGTGACAGCAGTCACAGCGGGCACCGTTTGTTCGATTCTCCTGTAGCAGTCTCATTGCTGGATGTCGTTGAAGTGCGCAAGCGGGTACTTTTTGAGCTGCAGTGTGATGGTGCCAGGCAGGAGGAAGAGGTCCTCTGATTTCGTGCCCTTCCCGGGAGGGGCAAAAATCGGCGCCTGAAAGACAAGCTTGACCTTGCCGGTCTGGCCAAAAGTGGAGTCCACAGAGCCGATGACGACCTCGCTCCCGTCGTCCGCGTCGGGGGTGAAGCGGACGTGAAGACCCACGAACTTCTGCACCTCGGCGTGCAGCGCGGCCTTGGTGCGCTCGCGCTCCTTCCCCTTCACAACACCCACGTCCTGGTCGAGGGACACCACGCCCGTGGCGATGCACGTCCGGCCATCCACGACGCGGTCGACGGTGAGCGGCCTCGTCTTGAAGCGGACGACGGGCAGCGCGCGCCAGGAGAGGCGGGCGTCCGTGGCCGTGCTGGGGGGAAGGAGAGCACAAATGTGGCCGGCCAAGGCGATGCGGCAGACATTCTCCCTCTCGAGGTCGAGGCGCATGGCCACCAGCACGTCACCGACCAGCGCAAACACGGGCCGGTCAAGCAGCAGGACCGCAAAGTAGACGCGGCCTTCGGGGCTGCCCGCGGCAAGTGGAAGCGGCATGCCCGACGGGACCGGCTTCTCGCGCGCGTAGACCGTAAAGCTGTCGTCACCGAGCTCGTCCACGTACTCGCTCTCCACTGTCAGGTCGAGCGGAACGGAGGTGGCGCGCCTGGTCGCCGCCTCGCCGTCTTCGGCCTGCGGTGGTGCGGCCGCGCACGGGCGGGAAAAGAACCGCATCGACGCCATGACGGTGGTGTGGCCGACCGTCACGTGGAAGCGCGTGTGGCCGTCGCACGGAAGGGTGTGGAAGCGGACGCGGTGCACCCGCGCCACCAACACATCGGTGCCCTGTGGCAGCTCCGGCCCCGCCCCGGTTGTCTCGTCCGCCTCAGGACGGGCCTGGCAGAGCACACCGCGCTCCATCTGCTTCGGGTCATACTGCGCCACGCAGAGCCCCACGCGATCGCCGCGACGGGCCTCCTCGACGGGCTTGTGGAAGACCTGCAGGCCCTTCACCTTCTTCACCACGCGCTGCTCCGGGATCAGGACGGACTCGCCGACGCGAATGGCGCCGTCGAGCACGGTGCCCGTGAAGACAGTGCCCTGTCCACGCACGGCGAAGCAGTGGTCGACGAGCATGCGGAAGCGGCCCGTGCTGGCGTTGGCGAGGCCCGTGCGTCCATTCTTCAGCGCGTCAAAGTCCACAAGCTGAAGCGCCGCCGGCAGCACCGCCTCGGTCTGCAGGGGGGCCATGGTCTCCCCGGCAGGGCCGCGCGGCGCGGCGCTCACTTCGACGATTGGCACCTTGGGCCAGCGTGTCTTGGTGAAGGTCGCCTCCAGGCGCTTGCGCAGCTTGTCGAGCGTCTGCCGCTTTTCCTCCGGCGTGGCACCTTGCACGGCATCCACCTTGTTCACCACCACCACCAGCGGCCTAGCCAGGACTTCACCCAGTACCAGGCACTCCGCTGTCTGAAACTGAAATCCCTTGGTGGCGTCGATAAGCAAAATCATGACGTCGATGATCTGCGCGCCGCCCACCACAGTGCGAATGAGCGAGGCGTGGCCGGGGCAGTCGACCAGCGTGCACATGACGCTCGTCACGTCAGCTCGAGAAAACGCCGCCTGGCAGCCGGGGCTGTCCTGGGTCAATTGGCACGCGCTGAAGCCGAGGTCGAGCGTGATGCCGCGCGATTGGCTCTGAGGGCTCTTGTCAAACGCCGCTGTCGAGGCCGTCTGCGAGAGCGCCTTGGCGAGGGCGGTTTTGCCGCTGTCCACGTGGCCGAGCAAGCCCACGTTGACGTTGAGCATCACCGTACCAAGAGAGTTTGAGAGAGTGAAGAGGGGCACAGCTTGTCCGGGGGAACAAAAAAAAGAAAAGAGACGCCTTACCGAGGAAACCAACCAGGCAAAGAACATGAACAGCGAATGGGGACAAAAGACAGCGGAGCAAGTGGAGGTGCAACATTGTGGGCAAGTCGGGGTAGAAGCAAAGTAAAAACAACAAGCTGAGTGGTGAGGTATCAAAAACAGGTGCTGTCTGTTTTTCTTTTCTAGCAAACCTCAGCAATGAGTTGAGTAGTAGTAGTAGTAGTTGTTGTTGTTGTTATTGTTGGCTTCTGCGTGTGTGTGTGTGTGTGTGTGTGTGTGTGTGCCCGTACTTGGCGGTTGACATTATCTGTGTATCTTAATCGATCCAGTCGCAAAATACGGCAACAAAAACAAAGCAGAAGCAAGCCAAGCTCTTCTCTCGCGTTGCTGCTGTTTATCCGCCATGTAGCGTCGAGATGAATTCCACCTCGTCACCTTCCTCCAGCGTGTAGGCCATCCCCCCGACAACTTCGGCGTCGCAGCCGTTCACCAAGACGAGGATGCCCGGACGAATGCCCGTGCTGCTCGCATCCATGAAAAGCTCTGGGCGCTCCTGGATGTACGTATCGCGGACAAAGAGAACGAGTGTTTGGAGGGTCATGCCGCACTCGACCGTATTCTCAGCAACAATGCTCGATTGTTTCCCCACAAGCAGCTCGCAACCGCCACCAAACAGGAGGGTAATTTTCTTGTAGTGTGAGGACATTCCCAGGTGGGGAAGGGGGAAAAGAGAGTGACCGATTTGATAGTGGGTCGTTCTTCGCGAAACACGCACTTAGAATCGATAGAGGGTTAGACGAAAGAATACGGAAGCAAGGAATGGGTGAGATGAACAGCAAGGTGCAGATGGTGCGAAAAGGACAGATTCCGTGGTCTGTTGGTGTTGCTACTTTTTCTTCTAGAATGGCAATCACGCGTACACGCTTGTACTGTGGCGGCAAAAAAAAAAAAGGACGAGACGAGAGGGCGAGTAAAAAAAAAAAAAGAGAGAAGCGGGTGGCAGAACTTCTCGTTCCTTTCGCCATCCATCCCCTTCTTTTTCTTTGCCTCGTCTCTCACTTTTTTTTTTTTTTTTTTGCTGGAGGTATGTACACACAGTCTGTGTGCGTGTTGTCTGACGTGCATCAAAAAGCAAGCGTAACAAACGGCAGTACAGTCGGAGTGGTGTAGCCGCACCGCTTTACCAATTTCAGCGTCTCTCTTCTGGTGAACTGCACGTCGCCTCGTTCGATTTGACACATTGCTATGTCTTTCGTTGCTGTTGTTGTTGTTGCTTTTGTGTGTATCAGGATGGATTGGGGCTGCGTTAAGCGCACTGCCCTAACAATGCCTGGGAGAAGGGAGCACATTACAAACGACATATTCTGTGTCAAATAAGAAAAAAGAAAAGGTGGGAAACAAACGATTGTGGTAGTTGTCACGACAAGCAGTATGTACACGACGCAACGGACACAAGCACATTTGCGCAGCGAAAACGAAAAGAAAAAACACGTGGGACTGAACAAAATGACGAACAGAGTCTCTGCTGAGTGCAACGCTCCTGTCATGTTTTTGTCTTGTTTTGCGCGCCATCTCTCCTACGCTTTTCAGTTGGCTCACTTGGAAGGACCTGGTCATCTCAGCTGCTCCGCACATGTATATAAAGGAGCGCATGCACATGCTTTTTTTCTTCTTCTTCTCGCTTCCTTAGTAATCGTTGGAACAACTGAAACCTGATGTCTTCATTTCGGAGTCGATGCACTCTAGCGTTTACTTTTGTTATGGCGGGTTGTTCCCTTCGCGCACAGCCTCCTTTGTTGTCGTTGCTGTTTTACATGACGAGGACAAGTGTGGGGGAGGGAGTACTAACGTCCCTTGGCGTTTGCCTTGCTCTGCCAGTCCGACTGTCGTCGCACGCACACGACAAGAAAACAAAAACAAACAAGAACAGTGAAACCCGCACGAAATAAACTGGAAATGTGTCGAAGAAACGAGTCAAGTGAACGGCAAACAAAAAGAAAAGCGATCAGCACCCCTGTGCATCTGTCAGGCAGCCAGCGCCGTTTGTTCCCATACGATCAGCATCAAACTCTCACATGCAGGTACCTCCCCCCCCCCCCAAAAAAAAAAAAAAAACGGAACAAATAAACAAAAAAAAAAGCAAAAGGGCGAATGAAAACGTGCGGAAGGAGTGGAGTTGCAGTCGTTGCAGTGGCGGTGGTGGTGTATGCGCAGCCAACTCTCTCTCTCTCTCCTCGTCTCTGTCCCTTAACGTTGCGGTTTGTGTATGCATGTTCCCCTTCTCCGGTTGTGGTGGTGGTGGTGGTAGGGGTGGTAGTTTTTTTTTTCTTTTCCATACGCGATTACTCGTCGACCGGTGCAGCCGTGTTGCGTCGCTCGTGCGGGGGGAGAATCTCCTCCGCCTCTTGGGCAGGCGCCTCGGTCTCCGCGTGGGCTGCGCTCTCCTCTTCGTTCTCCTCGTGCGTCTCGTCGGCGTTGTCATCGCCGTTCACGGCCAGCAGCGCCGCGTTCAGGGCATCCTGGTCACGAATGGTGCTCTTCAGGTACAGCGGAGGCTCGTCAAAGGCCGGGCTCAGGTCGCGCTGCGGCGGCGTCTCCGACATGCAGCGGCGGTAGTACGTGTACTCGTCGCCCTCCTCCACGCGTCGACTCAGCAGGTCGCGCGCGTTGCCGACGAGGCTGTCGAACATGCGACGACTAAGCTTGGCGGTGCGCACCACGTCGCTATCCGCCACCACATCGGCCACGCACACATGACGCGAGAGGAACTCGAGGTGGCCGGCGTAGTCGCCCTCGTGCAGCGTTGTCAGGTGGCAAGGCTCGCCCTGTGCATCGCGGCCGCGTACGTCCAGCGCACCCTCGACCACAAAGTACAGCCAGTTGCTGGGTGTGCCGTACGCAATGAGCTTCTGGCCCTTCTCATACGTGCTCTGCTTAAGCGCCTCCGCGAGGCGGCGGATCTCGACCTCCGTCAGGCACTGGAACTCGGGAATCTCCTTGAGGAACTCGGCGTAGCGCTTGCGGCGGTCCGCCATGCTGCGCGACGTGATGAGCTTGTACGTGTGGCGCTCCAGCGAAGCGCACTCCAGATGGGACTTGGCCACCACGGTCATTTCGCTCGTGCTGGCGTACATGAGGCCGAGGTCGCCAAAAGTGGCGCCGCGTCCGAGGGGCACGGCCTCGCTCTGGTCGTACTCGTTGATCATCGTCGTCTCGGCCTCGCCGCTGAGGACGAGGAACATGGTGTCGCTCAGCGCACCCTTCGCGATCACCTCCTCGCCCGCCTCAAACGTCTCGACATCCATGATGGACGCAATCTTGGACAAGTCGCTGTCGTCCAAGTACGAGAAGAGAAAGTGCCTCTCGAGCGTGCGCGTGATGACCTTGACCTTGTCGCGCGACTTGGGCGTCTCGGGGAAGTTGGCCAGGCGCGCCTCCTCCAGGCTGATGGAGACGTCGCTAATGCCCATGCGGCTGGGCCGCTTGGCCTGTGCCTGGCGACGGCGCTCGTCCTCGTCGTCGGCGATCTCCGGGGGCTCGTCCGCCGGCTCAGCGCCGTTGGCCGTGTCGTTCAGATGCGACACCTCGCTGCTCGCGTCCTCGTCCACGGCGTCACCAAAGCGGAAGGCAGACATGGCGCCCTTCTCATACTGAGTCCGCGCCTCCACGCTTGCCGTCTCCTTCTCGAGGTCGTGATCGTCGTGATCGTCGTGGTCGAGGGGCAGCGTCTCGTTCACGTCGTGCGGCGTGTGACCGGCAGCGTCAGCCGCCGCCGCCACCGCCTCCTCCTCGGCGTGCTCGCCGTCCACAACAACGGACTCGGTGTTGGGTGCGTGCGCGGCGGGCGGCACCTCCTGCTCGAGGTCCTCGGTGGAGAGCGTCATCGCCGGACGAGACCGGGAGCGCGTTTCCTTGGGCTCGGTGGGCTCGCCGGCGTGCGGCACGGGGGCAGGCGCCGGCTCGCTCTGCGCGCGCTCCTGCTCCATCTCGCCATTGACCTTGCGGAGCGCCTCCTTCACGGTGCGCGAGAAGCGGAAGTCGATGACGGACATGTCGATCGACGAGCGCGTGCGGGCTGTCTGCGGGACAGCAGCGGCCGGGGTCGCGCTCTGGTGCTGTGAGGACAGCCCCGCGCGCGGCGTGCCGCCCACGCTCTTGCTGGAGCGACGGGGCTTGCTGGCGGTGGTGGTGGTGGTGGTGGCGGGAGTGGCGGAGGCGGTGGACTTCTTCTTCTTTGTCGTCTTCTTTGTCTTCTTGACTGGAGCCGCCGGAGACGCCTCGCGATCGGCCGCGGGCTGCGCCTCCTCCTGCTCCTTCTGCTCCTTCTTCTTGGCCGCCTTGCCGGGGTCCTTAAGCTCGCGGTACACGTCAATGTTGGCAGAGACGGAGTTCAGGATCTCCGCCTTCTTCGATGCGGCGACCGTGTTGTCGTCGCGCGTCACCCATTGGGCCACAAGCTTGTCGAAGTGAGACATACTGTAGGCGGAGAAAAAAAAGTGTGTGTGTGCTTGGGAATAGACCCCTCAACGAATGAACAGAGAGAACACGGTTAAAAAAAGGAAGAGAATGAAAGTTGAAGAATGAAGGCTTCCACAGGACGTCTTTTTTCTTTTTTTGACGTTCTCTTTATTACGTTCTTATGGGAGTGCGGTAGGGATAAAGAAGAGAAGGCGGAGGGGAAACAAAAAGGACGGGGTAAAACGGAAAAATCAATTTGGTGTTTCTCGTGGACCCCTTTCCTGGTTTTTTCCTTTCTGTGTGTGTGTGTGTGTGTGTGTGTGTATATATATCGTGTTTGCTGTCGAGAGAAAAGGATTTAAAAAAGTTGTGGTTGATAGAGGGAAGACAATGGCAATGTGTGGAGAAAGGAGGCAGTTTTTGAATGGGGGGGGAGGGTTATTTGGTCCTCGGTGTCTGTCGTTGATGTGTCGCGTGCCTCTTGCTCACATGACGCGGAGTCATGGGAAACACGCTGGTATCGGCAAGAGAAGTGGAGCAAGAAGGTGTAACAGCTGAATTGAACGAAGGGAATTCTCGTGTTTTTTTTTTTTCTGTGTGCGCGTTCTAGTATTAGTGTGACGGCGTGTAGTGCAAGGGAATAAAAGAAAAATCTGCATGTATAAAGACAAGACAGTTCTTGTCCGTCAATATTCGTTCCCGGGCAGCTCCCCACACACATTTATGGATCTCACACCCTCTGGTCAACCGTTTGTTTTGCTTTCCAGGTTTTTTTTTTTGCATTCGTTCTTTCTTCGGTTGCTGATGGTGTGTGTACTGTGCTTCTCTTCGTGTCATTCGTGGTGACGGGCCTGCTCACGCCTCTTCGCTGGCGGTGACGCTCGTGACGGCGCCAGACGCACCGGTTGTCGAGGTCGGTGAGCGCGAGGCTTTGCGCCGCTTCGGCATGGCAATCGTGACGGGGATGTCGTTCCTGGTCACGCCGGTGGAGGCGGTACGCTGCCGCCCCGATCCACCAAAGAGGGACCGAGGCAGCCCCGTGGCCGGGGTCTGGGCGAGCAGCGCGGCGCACTCGTCGAGCGTGACAAAGTCCGCCACGCCCTGCACGGTGCAGAAGGGCAAGGAGCGGCTTCGGAACGCCGCCTTGTCGGGGATCTCCTCGGGGGTCAGCGACAGGAGCACCGCGGCGGTCGGCGTCTGCGAGGCGTCCTTCGGTTCGACCTTGCCGTGCAGCTTGTAGGCCGCCGCGAAGAGCTTCTCCGCCACCTCGACCTGCATCTGACGCTGCAGCCACAGAGCGGTGCCCTTGGTGGACTGAAAGGACGTGGCGGCGAGGCGGCTCACCGGGTTCACCGACTTGAGGTCCAGCAGCGCCACGAGGCACGCCTTGCCCGTGTCGGCAAACGTGTCCGGTGTGTGGCGCGGGCCGCCGGCGAGAATGCTGCCGCTGGCCATCATCGGCGCCGTCTCCTCGCCGGGGATGCCAGGCAGAGGCACGATGCCGTTGAACCCCTTGGCGCACACGTGCGAGGTTTCAATCACGTAGCTGTGGACAAAGCCCGTCTCCCGAAAGAGCACAATGCGGCTCGACGACTCCTTGCCCTTGCCGCCGCGACCGACGGCGAACATGTTCGACTCGGAGAAGTTGCAGCTGGTGAAGTCGAGGTACGGCGTGTTGAGGGACACGAGCTTGGCGTAGAGAATGTTCTGCACCTGGTCGGCCGCGGCCATCGCGTTGCCATAGAAGAACGTGCCCTTCTTGTTGGCGTGCGCGTGCATGTCGATGAACAGCGCCAGCTTCTTCGCGTTGGCCAGCGGAAAGGTGAGTTGGCGAACGCAGTACGGAGACGGGTGGCGCTCCAGCGTCGCGCTTTGGTACATGCGATTCAGATCGACACCGTCCGCGTCAACGCGGCTGTGGCCACGCGCGACCCCGTCTGGATTCAGCATGGGCATCAGAAAAAAGACAAAGCGCTGACGCAGCGCCATGGCTCGCGGATCCTTGGGGCTCATCAGGAACTCAATCGCACCGTGCATCATGTGGCTGCCCGGGCACTCGCCCGGGTGCACCCGGGCCGTCAGCACGACGAACTGCTTCCCTGCGAACTGCCGCGGACGCAGCGTGGTGCCCTCCGCGGACGACACCGGCAGCGCGTCCACCTCGGAGATGAGCGGCAGGCGGCTCTCCTGCATCCCGTGCATGTCGGTGATGGTGAGCAGGTCCACGTTGCGGCCCTCCAGCGTGCGGCACATCACCTCGTGGTGCACGTACACGGCGGAAGCATTGCGCGGCGTGAGCACGCCGGTGCTGCCGGGGAAGGCCGGCTCGCTGGCGAGGCTGGGCACCTCGGCCACGACCGGCGTCGACACCGGCGACACGCTGCGACTGCGCGGCGGCGGCGGCGGCGTCATCGACGACGCCCGTGATGCCACACCACCCGTCGCGAGTCCCGTCGACGCGCTCACGCTGAGCCGACCGGCGGCGTGCGTCTTCCAGGTCTGAATGTGGCGCTGCAGCGTGCTGTAGCTGTACGGGTGGTTGCTCGCGAGGTAGACCGCCGCGCAGAGCGGGTGGCCGAGCGGGTACGCCTGGCCGTCAGGCGCGTTCTCGGCCTCGAGGCGGTACTCAAAGCTCAGGTTCATCGCCTGGCCCTTCTTTTTCTTCTTCTTTTTCTTCTTCTTGGCGCCTGCGACGGGCACAAGGCCGGTCGGGGATGCCGCGGTCGTGGGTGAGGCGGCGGACTCGTCCCCATCGTCGTCGCCGCTGCCATTGTCGTCGTCAGAGGCGGCCTCGAGTTGGGCCCCATCCCCCGCCCCGGTGGCGTCGCCCGCGCCCGCACTGGCCGGGTTTTTGTACACCAACAAAGGAAAGCCGGGCGTCTCCGGCATCACCTCCAGCGGCACCACCGTGGCCTTGCCAGGCAGGCGCGTGTACTGCGGCCGTGTCGGCGTGACCGCGGCAACGGGCATCCAGTCAAAGGTGAACATGGAGCTGTGTGCCATGCCCACGACGGTGAAGGCCAGCACCACACCCTTCACTCCGCCCCGGATGGAGAAGTGGAACCATTGGCGGTTGTTGGTCTGGCGCGACGAGTTGCCGCAGTCCATGGCGGTGTATAGCATGTACCGGTACGGGGCCACGCGTTCGACCTGGATTAAGTTGCCGCTGTCGAACTCCGAGGAGAATTCGAGGTTATTGTCCTCCGGAAACAGAAAGGTGCGCTGGTTGTCGGGAGGCGGGACAAAAGACCAGGGGGCGATCTCACTCGGCACTGTCGCTGTCGGTGCGGGCAGCGGACGGTCCTCGCTGTTGGCCGTCGGTGAGGCCGCGGCGGTGCGCACGACGGGCCGGGGCGACGCGCTGTCCATCTCAGAGGCCACTGGTGAGGCGTGGGGGGCGAGTGCGGCGGCGGTGCTGGTGGTGCTCACGACGGGCTCGCACGAGGCGGCGAGGGAGAGCTCCGGGCGCGTCGGGGGACGCGGAACGGCAGCCGGTGTGTGGGGCGTGAGCACGCTTGGGGCGGTGCGCGGTGGTGGTGGTGGCGGTGCTGGGGAGGCCGACGTGGTCGCCGTCTGTCGGTTCACAGGGGAGGTGAGGCGCGACTCACTCGATGGGGACTTGACAGGGGACTCGCGATGGCAGTCGGAGCTGGTCACACCCATGCCCGTGAATGATGCGCGGGCCGTGGAGGGGAAGAGACGCGCCGGTGGGAAACAAGGACTGCCGGCGTGTCGCGGTCCGCTCGGAGACGACGCGGGGGACGACGAGGACGGTGATGCGCACAGAACAGGCAGCACTGAGGGTAAGGAGGAGCGGTGTGCAAGCTGGGAGCCGCGACGATCGCTGGTCAGTATGTGCTGGCGGATGCTGCGCGGTGGCGAGGCAGACTTGGTGGCGGCAGGAGAGACCGTCACTTGGCTCGGACGCTTGCGATTGAGCGTGCGGCAAAGCTCTTCAGGGATTTTGGGGGTACTGGCTGAAGAGGGAGGCGGTGAACGAGTGGGACTCGTGCGTGCGATATCGTCGGAAGCGTCAGATGAATCGTTGGGACAGCCCGACGTGCTGTGCATTCAGGAAAGTAAACAAGAGAAGAAAAAAAAGCAAGGAAACTAATAAAGAAAACAAAAACAAAGAGAGAAACAAACACAATGACGGAAAAATGCGTGTCGAAGCCACGATACACACGGACACACACACACACACACACGCGCGCGGCTACCGATGAGTACGCGTGATGAGTTGAGTCCTGTGTTTGGTAGGACGAACTCTGAAAAAAAAAAACTAGTCACGCCAGACGTGGATTGGAGACGTGCAAGAAATAGGTATGAGAGGCTCTTTGGACAGACTGTGAAGAACGCGCACGAGCACAAGCAAGTGACCAGTTGGACTGACACGTGGCGCACGAGGAAGAGGAAGACAAAGAGCGGAAGGGAGGAAAGTGAGCAAGTAAGACACAGGGTGCTCGTCGGAGGGAGCACCTGGAAGTTGAAACGACCGTACGTGTGAAGCCAGCAGCGCGAAGGATAGTGCGAGAGACGCATGCAAGATGACATGCCTTGCGGTGCATTCGATGATTGCGATTGACTGTCCGGAGTGAAGGGACCAGTCGACTACGGAGAACCTTCAAAATACAATAAAAAGAGAACGATGGAGAGAAGAAATGGCCGGTGCATTCCGATATTTCACAAAACGCAGCTCGCCTGTTCTAGAGTCTCCTGCACGTACACTTTGAGTCTCACGTTACGTGAGGTGTTGATATTGCTTTTTTGTGCGTGTTGTGGTTACAAGGACAGATACGTTTAACACCATGGGCTTCGCTGTCTTCTCACTCCCTTGCCACACAATGAGAGCACACACCCACAAGCATGAGCAGCCAAGGGAGAGAGAACACCGACTGTCAGATGCGATACTTAGGACGAAAAAATAATGGTGTTGTTTCTTCTTCTTTTTTTTTTTTTTGGCGCTACTTTGCATTCGGCAGACGCACACCCAGGCACGCCAAAAAAAAAACGACAACAACTACCACCAGCCCCACTTCTTCTTCTTCCCGGCGTCGTCAGAGCTCTCAGCGGGAGCGCCCTTCGCGCCTCCACTCTTCGCAGCACCGTGTGCGGGTGCGCCACCCGAGCCCGCCTCATCGCCGATTGGAAAGTCCACGTAGGTCGCCGCAATGTCCACAAACACCGGCTTGCACGCCACGGCCTGGTAACGCGGCGGGAAGTACGTGGCGTTCTGCGCAACATGCACAGCGCGTGCGTCGGCGTCCGTCAAGTACGCCAGCGGGGCGGCCGCGGTGTCCTGCGCCGCCGACGTCGCCGGCGAGCGCGCCAGTACGGATGAGGCCGTCATCTGCAGCGCCGCACGCTCCGCCCGCTCGCGCAGGTCGACCGCCGTGTCCCCAGCGACGCCGTCAAGCACCTGCACGGCCCCGCGGAAGCACTCCTCGGCGGACGTGCTGTCCCCCTTGAGGCGCCAGCTCTCGCCCGTGAAGAGCAGCCGGCCGGCCGTGCAGACTGCGGCGAGGTCCTCCACGTCGCGGCGGCCCGACACGCCGGGCAGCATCTCCATCTCCGCCACCGCCTCCGCGCCGGCCTCGTACAGGCGCACCACCTCCAGCGGCGAGGCGTACTGGCTCGGCCCCACCTCGGCCTTCTTCGCGTGCTTGCCGGTGCTCGACGTCAGCACCCGCTCCGTCGCGCGGAATCGGCGGCTGTAGACGTCGGCCATGAACAGCGTCCGGCGCAGCGTCTCGTTCGAGACCTGGAAGAGCACGTAGTGCACGACGAGCTGCTGCTCTGTCTTGTCCTTGCCCTCGGCTGCCGCGCGGAGACCTTGGCGGGCGTGTGCGAGGGCATCGTTGTAGTAGCCGATGCGGCGATCCATCAGGTCCAGCACGCGGTTGGCTTGACCCACAGAGATGAGCCCAGCCGGCTCCAGCGTCTTCTGCTGCAGGGCCTCCACGCCGACGGTGCGGGCCTCGCGCAGTGCATCACGGACCTTGATGCTGCCAATGGTCAGGGTGCGGCCATTCCACTGGAGCGAGGAGGTCGCGTGGCCGTCATCGGTGTCGAGGGCCGAGGACGGGCGGGGTGGGTTGTAGTCGTCGACGCTCTCGCCGATGCGCTGCATGCAGAAGATGACGCGGTCGTCGAGCTCGTTGACCTTGAGCACAAACACCGCCTGGGACTGCTCGCTGGCCGCGCTGCCCTCCTTGCCGCCCTGGGTGAGTTGGTAGTACGCCTCGCGCGCCTTGATAAACCGCTCCTTCGCCTCCTTGAACTTGCCGTGCGCGCCGAGGGCACGTCCACACACCTCCATCTCGTAGGCCACGCACTCGAGGCCCAGCCGCGCGGTGCCGACGGCCTTGGCCACCGTGGACAACTTCTCCGCCCACTTCACGGCCTTGTTGAGGCGCTTGCGGAACTGGTCGTGCGGGGGCACACCGCCCTTCGGCTTGTTCGCATCGGTGCCGCGCGCCTCCTTCTTGACCTGCACGAGCTCCTGCATGGCTTCGGCCTCGGCCCAGCAGCGCTCGGCGTAGAGGGCGAGGAGCATCAGGTGGCGAGGGTCCTTGGCATTGCCGGCGGTCACCTCCTTGTGAAGGAACTTCTTCTTGTCGTTGGAGAGGCTGAGCTGCTGCCGAAGAGTGGCGACGCGGTTGGTGATGTAGCGGTGGTACCGTGCGTAGTCCTCCGCGCGCAGGCCGTGCTGCAGCTGCGTCTCCTTCAGAAACACGGTGAGCTGGAAGTCCATGGCAAGACGTCAATACACACACACAGACACAACTGAGCGAGAGCCGAGGTTTTCGGAAGAGAGGGAGAAAAGAGAGAGAAGGGGCAGGGGAGTGCAGGTTTCGCCACGAATACACAAACAAAAAATGCGTGCGCGCGTGTGTGGGCAGCGCTCCTATCGATGATCCTAACGTGGATGCGCGTGTGTTTTGGAACTATTGTGTTGTGAAAACAAAGCCAGAACAAGAGAGGTGGGGAAGGTAGTAGTGTGGTGGTAGCAGTAAGAGGGCACACATCGCTTGCGACTGAGCACCAGCGACAACGAACGGGACCGAAACAAGAACAAAAAAAGAAGTCAGCTCGGTGTGGCCGAGGTGTATTTGACACGAACCAAAAGACAGTAGGCACCGCCACTGAGCAGGGAACGTTCAGGCAGAGTGTCACAATCCGGGGATGATGAGCACGCACCGTGGCTCACTGGCTCCACGTCGTTGGCTTCTTGTGGAGGGGATCGACTGAACGTGGTGATCCCCGTTTCAATCGGCTTCGTGTATTGTCCGATTGGTGCAGTCGTTCTGTTCTTGATACGAAACTTTTTTGGGGGTTGAAATAAAAAGGGAAAAGTAAAGAGGAAAAAAGTTACCTAAATGAGCGCCGGGTAAGAAACCAAGTCGTGAAGAGCATCCAGGCGGAGCGAGGAAAGCAAAGGTGCAGCACGTGCGACGCGGAAGATGTCTTCCGTCATGCGCGCTCACGCTCTCGCGTCACCTACAGTGTACGTGTACGCATGTGTGTGTGTGTCTGCATTGTCCTTTTCTTCCGCTTGCGTCGCACTTGACAACCATTTACTTCTTGGCGAACTTGCGGATCTGGACCTTGAAGGCGACAGAGTCAGCGAACTTGCGGCCGGAGCGGGTGATGCGCTGGCCAGCGGTCGTGCCGTGCTCAACAAGGCCAAGCTTGTTGAGGGACTTGCAGCACCAGTGGAGGAGACCAGTGGAGGAGCGGACAAAGTGCTCGGGGCAGCTGCCGTTGTTCTTCTTGTTGCCGAAGCGCTTGCTCAGGCCACCGTAGCCCACACCAGGGCGCTGGTAGATGGCGCGGAGCACGGCGGCGCAGCGGATGTAGTACCAGTCGGGGTTCTGGGGAGCGCGCTCGCGGCCGTGGGACGACTTCATGATCTCAGTGCAGTTGGGCACCAGGATCTTGCCCTCCTGCTTGAAGTGGCGGGCGGCCGTCTTGATCCAGCGCCACGCGCTGACATCCTTGACGGTGGCACCCTTCTTCTTGCCGATGCGACGGATCTTGTTCTTGGCGGCGGTAGCGACCATTGTTGATTCACTCGGAAAACGTGATGTGGCTAGGTAACTGAGCGGGTAGCAGAAAACAGAACAAAAAGGAAGAGGAGGAAAAAAGAAAAGAAAAGGGAAAAAAAAAGTTCAGCAGCAAAGGGCGAAGGGCGAAGGGCGAAGGGGGGGGGGAGGAGAGGTCGGGGATGCAAAGAGAGAGCAAGGTAAGGCGAGGAAATGAAGAGAGCATCGCGTGTGTGGACCCACCGCGAGAGGGGAAGAGCCACGCGCGCGTCACTGGCTGGTGCCAACGCAGGAAGAAGCCACAGCGGGGCATGCGTACGGCTCAACAGTGCTTGCACGGGAAGAAGACCGGAAGAAACCGACACCGCGAAGGTCGATCTCGTGTTCCGAGTATGCACAGTCGAGAGCATGTGCGCGCACTACGTACTCCTTCGGCCAGAGAAGGATGGCACTTTATTGTTCATATTTAACGGTTCAGTTTGTTGCTGCTCATGGCACACACGGGCTCAAACACGCACGAACACAGCAAACGATCGCAGAAGAAAAAATGTACAGAAGAGTAGTCGACTAGGGAATAAGTGCGCGGTATCACACGCCAACAAGCGCCCACATGGAAGAAAGAAAAAGGGAAAGAGAGAGAACAAAAAAAAGAATTAACTCCAAAGCACAAAAAGAAAAGTACATATAGACACCAAATGGAAAAAGACAGAAACAGTTGTTGAGGCACTTGCCTTGCGACGAGCGGAAACAAAAAATGTGAGGTTTAAAGAAAAACGTCGAAAATCAACAAAACGTCCAACACAACAAGAAAATTAGAAGTGGAAAGATCTGTGTGTTTGTCTGTGTAAATGACGAGGCCAGTACTCCGGAGTCGGACAAGGGGAAAAAATTAGGAGAAATGTGTGTTGGAGACCTGAGACTCCCCCTTGGCACGCACTTCACGACAGTCGACAATGGACAAAAGAGAACGAAAACTAGCCAAAAAGAAAAAGAGGGCAGTAAAGAAACAAAAGCAAACAGTAAAGGGGCAACAGCTCACAATCGTCTCGGACGCTCTGTTCTCCAATGAGTGTGTTCTAGACGGGCAACGATTTCAGGACGAAGAAAGCAACAGAAGAAAAAAAAAAAGGAGGCAAATTGTCCACGGTAGACGACAATTGAGGGGAGGGCACGAGGTCGTCGGAAACACACAAAAAAAACGCACTAGTAGGGGGGAGTGGGTAAAAAAGGACGCAAGTGTGCAATACACAAGGCACTGGGAGGAAGTAAAAAAAGGTTAAATTATCACCGAGCCGCAGTGGAGTAAAACAAAAACGTGGAGGCAGGAAGTATTCCTTTAAAAAAAAAAAGGCTCTCTCAATCGACTATTGTTATCGGTGTTAGTTTCAGTGGCCACGGTTCTCGCTGGCTTAGTCAACTCGTTTGTTTAGAGTTTCAAGCAAAGGCAAAACAAAATACAAAAAAAAAGAAATTCGCGAACGGCACGCAAACACCCAAATGTAGGATCGCCGCCACTCATTTACTCTCGGTTGTTCTCGCCCGCCTCAGGACCAAAGTACGTATCAAGAAACGGATTTTTAAACATGTTCCGCGGCGGCGGGGCGGCAACCTTCGGTCGCGCCGCAGCGGGCGGCATGGTGGGCGTGGCCTTCGTGTTCGGCGCCGACGCCGGCGCGGTGCCATTCGCTTCCGTGGTGAAGCCGTTAAACGCCGAGGACGCGCCAGACGCCCCCCTCCACGGTGTCGGCGAGAAGGGCACGGACTGGGCAGGCATTGTCCCGTTGAAGGCACTCGTGGAGGGCAGGCGAGGAAGGCTGCACTTGAAGCTGTCGTACGTCCTAAAGTCAAGCTGGATCGTGTCCTTCACGTCGCCGATGACGAGGTCGTGTTGGGCACCGTGGAGGATCGCGATGGCGCCGAGGTTGTCATTCACGGAGCAGTAGTTGGGGGCCGAAAAGAGCGTCAGCGTCTTGGCGCCTTGCGACCACATGTAGCCGGCCTTGACGCACTGGTGCGCGCGAATCAAAAAGTGCATCGCGACGGAGCTCATCGGCCGGGCGGCGTCCACCTCCGTCGGGCTCAGGAGCTTCTCCGGCGGTGACGTCTGCTGTTCCGAGGACGCGGTGTCGTCCTTGCTGTCCGTCTCCTCATTGCGCGCCGAACTCGAGAAGCGGCACCGCGTCGCGCCGTCCGCGTGGCCGTTCACCGTCGACGTGCCCGGGCCGAGGGCGGGGCCGGACAAGCGGTGCAGGGTGGGGTGCAGCGTGTAGCCGTAGTTGGCGTCGAGGAACGCCTTGGTGACGTCCTCGCCAAAGACAAACCCGCAGCCGCGCGCGTTGCGGAGACAGCCGGTGAGCGGCTCGTCCGGGTCCGACCACAGCAGGCCGTCCATGACGTCGTTTTGAATGTGGCGCGGCGTCTCGATCGGGTCGTCCGCGTCGAGCTCCTCATCGCCTTCCTCCTCCGAGGACGGGTCACTGGCAAAGAAGGTGCTGTAGCGGTCGGCGGTGCCGAGGCCGCCGTCCTGGGAGCCGTACTGCTCGCGCCGGAGTCGCTGCAGGTGCTTGATGTACTTGGTGTGCGGGCTCAGGCCACCATGGGTGCAGAAGCAGTGGCCCGCGCCGCAGCGCACCACGGCGCCGACCGGCAGCCAGCAGAAGACCGCGTTGAAGTGCATCCAGGTGTTCACCGTCTCCACCAGCGAGGACGAGTTCGAGCCCGCCTTGAGGCCCGTGAGAGAGCTCAGATTGCTCGAGCTCACACGAGGCAGGCCAGGCGCGCTGCCGTCGGGGTTGCTGCCGGTGGAGAAGCGCGCGCGGGTGCTGCCGCTCGCGTGGTTGGGGCTGCGGCTGAACAGCTTGGCCCGGCACTCCTGGTAGAAGCCGTACATGCGGCACGTCTGCGCCTCCTCGTGGTTGCCGCGCAGAAGGGAGATGTGGTTCGGGTACTCCACCTTGAGGGCGAGCAAGAGGACAATCACCTCCACGCTCCGCGGCCCACGGTCGACGTAATCGCCGAGAAAGAGGAACTTGATGGTCTTGGCGGCACTGTGCGACGAGGCCGACGAGCGCTGGCTCGAGGTGTCGCCGGTGGCGCCACCCGAGACGCCGTACTGCGCCGCCAGGTCCATCACATCGACCCGGGAAGAGCAGCTCAGACCGGGGGGACCGTCCTTGGAGGCCTGCGTCGTCTGCGTCTCCTCATCGGTGGCCTTCATCTCCTCACGCCGGCGCTGCAGCTGCACGCCGAGGACGCTGTGCAGCAGGTCGTTGTACTGGCCGTGAATGTCGCCCGCAATGACGAGGTCCTCCTCCGCGTTCACGTCCACGCCGATGATGGGCGGCTCCGCGCTGAGCACAGCCTTGGCGCACTCGCACAGCTGGACGGCCTCCTCGGCCCCACCGGTCAACACATCCATCATGTCTAAATTGTTCACATGACTATTGTGGAAGAAACCCGCAATGAGCTTCGAAATGACCTCGAGAAACTGCCCACGTGCGGGTGGCACAGAGACGGGGTCGTAAAAGTAGTACATGCACTTGTCGTCATCGAGCAAGGCCGCCATCTCGTCCAACGACGGAAGGCTGGTGAGGGGAAAGCTCATCTTGAAGGGGAAGGGGTTTTAGTCGTTAGGGAGAATAGGTGTGTTTGTGTATCTGTGTGTGTGTGTGTGTGTATTGACTACAGTTTTACTTGACCTCCTTCGAGCAACCCGTCAGGAGAGAGTGAAAAAAAAAAAAAATCGATGGCACTCAAGGGCAGAGACTCTGGTGCAAACGGGGAAAGGAGAAGAAAAACAAAAGAAACAGGCAGGGTTAGTGACACACGTTCACCTTGACTTGCAAAGCACACAGTCACTAGTGAAAGAAAGAAAAAAGAAAGAAACGAAGAAAACGATGGGAGCAAACACGTACCCTCGATAACAATGGATAAAAGAGGGGGCGAAAGAAGAGGATGAGAAAGTTACACGCTAAATGGTTTGTCTGGTTCAAAAAAGGAGTTTCCCCACAAGTCAGCGTTTGTGAGGTTCTCAAGGAAATGCGACTCTCCTGGCAGTTCACTCGTGTCGGTGTCCTTCGAATTGGCCCGTCTTCGTCTCGCTTTGCTTCTGCCTGACTTTCGACAGTATGCGAGAGAGAGAGAGAGAGAGAGAGAGAGATAGTAAGGGCAGAGGAGTTGATTGGGAGAGTGCCGTTTTCGCAGCAAGGGGATAGTGTTATTGCTTTTTGGGGGGGGGGTGAAAAAAAAAAGGAATGGTGGTGGGTTTCTATATCAATGGCCTGCAAGAGATCTGTCACAGGTGCGCAATGACAGACATCAGCGAGGAGGGAAAAGTACCCGAGTCGGAAGGCAAGGAGCGAGGCAGAGAGGTAGGCAGGTGATATGTCCACGTGTGTGTGAGGGAGAGGGGGAATCGCTCGGTGAGGGGTCGAGATCGACAGCGCAATCGGTCAATCTGGCGTATGCAGCGTGATTGGGTCAACAGTACGTCGCACCCAAAAAGCCGCGTGCTCGTGTCGGCGCCGTTGCCGGAGAGAGGCAGTTGCGTGCTGACACCAGCACCCAAGTGGATTGGAGAATGGCAAGTGGGAAGATAAAAACAGTCAGTGAAAGGTGCTCTACTTGGGCACGGTTGGATTGTTCGGACGTGGTGGCAGTTGGAAACAGAGGAGCCTCATGCAAAAACAAAAAAAGGGGGTGACAGAAAAGATAGCAAACAAAAAAAAAGGGAAAAAGGCGGCAGGAGTAGAGAGATATGAGACTCCGCGGTACGGGCAAATCACCCGAGCGACGAATGCGTGCCTAGGCTAACGGTGGTAGCGCGTGCTTGTGCTTCGCTTTCATGAGAGCGAGTTGCCGCTTCTCGCGCAGCTTCGGCGCCATCCGCTCAACGGGCGGCACATCGCCCTTGAGAAGTTTGGCCGCGTCGCCAGGGGTGTCCCGTTGACCGGCGCGATCGCCGAGCGACATGACAACGACGCGTCCCGATGTGGGCGGCGTCGCGGCCGCCACGTCCTTGCGAGCGGCGCGCCGATCGAGCGCGTTGGGCGGCCGGTACGCGTCGGACAGCACGTGGTCGCTGCCTTCGCGGCGGTGGCGGCCAAAGGGAGAGGAGGTGTGCCCGTGCAGAGACGGCGCGGTGTCGCTGTTGTGGCTCATCGTGATTTCCACCGCCTCCACGTCCTCCAGGGTCGCGGAGGCGGAGGAGGCCGGTGGCGGAAGCGGCGGCAAGTGGTGGCCCTTGGCCTTGGCCGCGCCACCCCCCTGGCTGTGGCGATCACCGCTGCGGCGCGACGGTGTGGAGGGGCTGTCCTCGATCGCAGAGTCGCGAGAGGAAAAGGTGTCGGCCGCCTTGTTGTTCACGTCCATCATGCGGCGGAGAGACTGTAGTCGGTCCAAGTCCGTGCGACGCCGGTCGCCGTTGTGGGACGACGGTGAAGTGCCATTGGTGGTGCGCGGCAGCGGCGTTGCCTCGTCTGTGCGCAGCCAACTGGGCAGCTCGTCGCGCTCTTGGCACGGCGCCTGCTCTGGTGCCACGTCTTCGTCCTCCTCTTCGTCTGATTCCATCGTGGCGGGCGGCACCACCTCCACCGGACAGTGAACAGGCACTCTCGCCGCCCCGGACGCGGGGGCGAGGGGAGACGAGGCCGCGACGGGCGACGGGGCCTCGTCAGCCTCGCTGCCCGCGTCATCGTCGTCGTCCTCCTCCTCCTCGTCATCGGACACGACCGAGGTGTGGGTCGGCACAACGGGTCTCTTCTCCACTCCTCTGGGTGACGGGGAGACGGGCAGCGAGTGGGCAATGGCGTCCGTCTCGATGAGGTTGTGCGGTATGACGAGCGCGCCATTCGCGGAGGCTGGTCGCGCCGCCGTCTCCGCGACGCCGTCCATGGTGCGCCGCGAGAGCTGGTGGCTGAGGCTGTGGTACCACTGAGCAGAGCTGCTGCCGGGGGTGATGCCGCGCAGGAGCAAGGCGTCGTCGGCCGATAGCGAGGAAACCATCGCCGGGGAGGGCGAGACCCACGAGGCGCCGTAGAGCGCCGTGCTGGCGGGGCTGTGATCGGGCTCCTCCGCCACGGGCTTGAGAGGAGGGACAGCCGCGCGAGCAGCCTTGGGCCCAGGTCCCGCCTTTTTTGGCCTTTTGTCCGAGGAAGACTTGGTGGCGCGCGACGGCGCCGGTGACTGCGAGGACGGCGCGTTCTCCGCCCGCACGCCCTTCTGCTTGATCGGTGGACGCGCGGCGTTGCTCTTCCTCTTCATGACGTGCTTGATTGTATGTGTGTGTGTGTGTGTGTGTGTGTGTGTGTACAGGCCGCGTGCTCTTCGTGCTGGTCGGAGAAGATTGTTGTTGTTGATGTCGTAGGAGTGGTTTTGATGCGCAACACTGTTGCCAGGTTGCGGAGGTCAAGTCGTGCAAACGTGCAAGATGATGCAGGAGGAGCGAAATGTATGTACAAGAGCACCGTGAAGGAGTAGGGGGAAAACAAGCAGGAAAAAATGAGTAAAGCAATGCAACAATGAAAAATTCACGTCAGAGGAGCGAATACAAGGAATCAATTCACCCTGACTACGTGGTATGATCAATAGCAATGCGTGGTGGGGGGAAAGCACGTCAAGGTGGGGGGGGGGNGGGGGGGCTATGAGCGTTGAAAAGAGAGGTGAGTGCGTCGATGGAGATCCGCAGCGGAAACATCATCGTATTTCACACACCCTTCTTCTGATTCCAGAACGAGGAGAGGCAATGAGTGTCGATAAACGCATCAGATGATGCACTCGGTCGGCATTCAGTTTACCCGCCACCTTGGTGTCGGAGAGAGATGATGGTGTTACGTCCCATGGCCGCGCGACGATTAAGTGCGTGGCTCCTGTGCTATCGTTTCACGTTTCTCGACAAACGAGCGGAGATGATGAATGTGAAAGTGCAGGTCCGCCGATGCACGCTTCACATCTTTGCGTTTTGCTTTCTTTCCTTGTTGATATAGTGGGGTGATGGTGAGTGTGGGGGATACTGTTGAAATAGACTCACGGCGTGGCGCTGTCTCGGCGCGTCAGACGACCATGCTGAGTTGTGTTTCTTCATGTTTCGTTGTGTGGGTGTGGGTGGGTGGGTGTGTTTTTTTACATCATATTGCCACAAGAGAAAAAGCGAGCGGCACGCTTCAATCGTCCTCTTCCTCGTCCTCCTCGCTCTCCTCGGCCTCTTGGGCCGCCTTGCGACGACGGCGTTCCTCGAGCCGGGCCGCCTTGCGCGCCTGACGCGCCTGTTCGCGCACGTCGGCGTCGTACTGCTTCAGTACATCGTTGCGGACGACCACGGCGTTGAGGAGGGTGCGGCGCCACTTGATATAGTTGCTGCCGGTTGCCTTGATTGTGTCCTTGTCGCCGACGGCCACCTTGCTCACTTGCTTGCGGAGTCCCTCGTCCTCCAGCATGGAGTAGCGCATGACCTGGCCACGCAGGAAGAAGAGCATGCACGGCGTGCTGCGGATCTGCAGGACCTGCAGAAGCTCCATCAGCTGCTGGTAGGCCTTGGCCTGCATCTCAAGGACATCCGCGGCGGTGGGTGCACGGCGGCGTCCCATCGCGCCAGAGAAGGTCGGGTCGCGTGCCATGATGGGCTTGATGTTCACCTCGTCCTCCGCACACGCGCAGACGTGGAAGAAGCGAACGTGGCGGCGCTGGTGCAGGTCGCGCTCCGTCGTCACCAGGCGCGAGGACACCTCTTCGAAAAAGTTGCTCTTGCCAGCAGACTGCGCGTCGCCTTCCTCCTCCTCCTCCGCCTCTTCCTCCTCGTCACCGTCGTTCTCCGCGGCCCTGTCCGCGTCCGCGTCGTCGTCGTCGTCGCCAGCGCGGCGACGCGAATCTGGCTGCACCGCCTGGACCAGCTCTGGAGCGACGTACTTCTTCGGGTACACTAATTTGCGAATGCCGCTGTGCTGGCACAGAGTCGAGGTCACCATCACGCAGCAGACGTTCTCGACATCCTTGAGCACGTGATGCTCAAAGTCCACGCGGCTGAAAAGCATCTGTAGCTCCTGCTGCGGCGCCGGGCCCTGCATCGATGCCGTCTCGCTGTAGTCGTCCTCGTTGTTCATTTTGACTAACGGGAAGAACAGCAAAGCAAAGCAAAGCAAAAAAAAAAAAAGATAGGAGACAAATGTACGCGCGCGATACCAAACGAGTCGCGAGCAGGAAACTTCAAGGAGAGTGGGATTGACAACAGGAAGGAGGAGGGGGGAAACAAGTGGAAAGAAAAAGTGTGTAACGTCGGAGGGATGTCACGCGAAACAAAAGTGGATGCAGGCAAGTGATAGCGCAATGGCAGGTTAAGTCATTCTCCACGCCAGCACTGGGCAGTGACTAGGTTGTTGTGGTGGTGTTGCACGCGCGTTCAGGGAGAGTGAAAGGCCTATCGTTGCCCGCGTATGTTCCGTTTTGCCCGCCTGCTGAGTCCTTGAAGACGATTGACGAATCAGCGAAAATACGCAGGTCGATAGCACGAAAGAAAGGAGTTGCTGTACTTTCTTCACGATTTATCACGGCTCTTTGGGTGATGATGCTGTTGTTTTACACTGGGCAAAGACGAACAATCGTGTTGGATTATGTTAGACGTAGTGAAAGAAAGAAAAAATGCATGAGTCGCACGACTTGCATTCCACGTGTGTGTGTGTGTCGACGCAAAGACCTTAGAAACGGGGCTTACGGCGGCGCAGCGAGTACTTGGTGTCATCGGTGACCTTGTCGCCACGGCGGCGACGCTCCTCCTTCTTGAGCAGGGCCCACTCCTTGGTGCCAGTGACAGGGCGATTATCCTTGCGACGGCGCTTCTTCTCGTGGGCACTGTGCGAACGCACACGCTTCACGCGCTCGCGGTCGCGGCCGGCCACACGCGCACGCTTGCGGCCCGGCGCGGCATCTTCGTACTCGTCCTCCTCCGCGTCCTCGTCGCTCCCCTCGTACTCGCCGTCCTCCTCCTCATCGCCCTCGTCGTCCTCATCCTCGTCGCTGACATCGACGCCGAGGGCAGGCGGGGGTACAAAGCCGCCGAGCACTTGGCCAGCTTGCAGGACCAAGTAGTGCTTCTTCGCGCGCGTGGAGTGCGGGTAGTCGACCACCACACCGCCAGAGAAGCCGCACTTCATGGCGGCACGCGTGATCATGTGAATCTGTTGGGGCTCGCTGGGGTAGAACTGCAGGACCGCCTTGGCACCGCGGCGCAGCGAGTTGTAGAGGCCTTGGAAAAACGCCATCAGCCGGCGCTGAGGCACCTCGCCCTTCTTGGAACTGTGGCACAGCCACTGGATGACGGAGATGGAGACACAGCCGTCAAACGTGCCCGGTCGGAAAGGCACGCCCTGGCCAATGTCGTTGAGGGTCACTTCGACAATGTTCGGCGCGACGGGGCGGACTGGCGCGGGCGGCAGCGCCGCTTGTCCGGCCTCGCTGTCCTCGTCGCCGTCGGCGTCGGAGTTGGTTTCCTGGGCCACGTCCTCGTCGGATGGAGTGATCTGGCCCCACTTGACCTTGCGACGGTCAAACCTGCCCTCCTCGTCCTCGTCGCTCTCCTCGGCAAAGTAGGACTCGAGCTCCGTGTCCTTGGCGATGCGAATCATGTCTGCACTGATGTCGACGCCGAACCACGCGTGGCCCTGCTCCGTCAGCACGTCTCCGCTCAGACCGCTGCCGCAGCCCACGTCCAAGATGAGCGCAGAGGCGTTCTGGAGCACAGGCTCTCCGTCCTCGCTGGTGCGCGTGGCTCCTGTGGGCTTGGGCAAGTTCAACAGTTCAAGTGCACGCAGCGTCATGTCACGCTGGATTTTGCGGATGCGTGTGTTCACGGTGTAGCGACGGGCCTCTGTGGAGCTGTAGAACACCTCCGGAGGGTTCTCGAACTCGGGGCGGACCGCGGGCATCGTGAAGAGAGAGAGAGAGAGAGAGAAAAAAAAAAGAAATCAGTGACCAAACTGAGCAAAAATAAATGAGGTGTTTTACACTTCTGATGTGGCCGTGGTCGTGGTCGATGCGCGCACGGGGGAGAGAGAGAAAGAGAGAGCAACAAACGAAGGAGGACATGGAGGAATCAAACGGAGGGCAGGAGAGGTAAATACGCGCAGGAAATAAATAACGCATGCACACGTAAGCATCACACTCAGCGCTGTTGGTTCCGTATACTTGCGCGTCAAGAAGTGATCCCACAAGCACAGCAGTGACTCGAGTCGTTTGCAGTGTTGTGGCTAGCATTTCTCTCCTTTCGTCTCTCCTCGGCCGGGTCGTGAGCGCGACAGCTTTGTTAGATTGGCGTCTGAACCCGCGTGCAAACCGATGCCACAGTCGCGTTTCGACCACTGAGTGTTCACGCACGCATTTCTGTGTCATATGGGTGCTTGCTCTTTTCCTCTTTGCGCTTTGTTTGTGTTTTTTTTTTTTGTGTGTGTGTGTGTGTTTTTGGAAAGCAACTCCTATTGAAAAAGCATCCTGCACTGAGAGCGACTCACCGTCTCGTGTGCGTGTGTGTCTGAAATTGATTGAGCATATATTTGCTTTGCTGTGCAGATAAACGTTCGTATGGGAGATGTTTGTTTCTTTTTTCGTTCAATTTGGTGAGGGTTGCTAACAGTTGACTTTTCCGTTTGTCAACTCGAAGTAAATAAATGAGTTCTCCAACAAGGATGTGTGCTTTATTCCTCTGCTGTTACCTTTCGCTTTTTGTTATTAATGATGGGATGCGGTTGAGTAGGCAAGAGAAAAAAGAGGTTTTAGCACGATTGGAAAAGTCCGCTGTGTGTTGTGTGTTGTGATTATTGGGAGTATTCTTTCTGTTTTCGTTGGCCGTGTTCCGTTTTTCCTTTCGTCTTCTCTGTGCGCTTGGAGTAAGCTGAAAAAAAATACACGAGAGACGAATAGGGACCGTACGACCAAGCGCGAAAATGAGCGGATCCTTGAGGAGATTCAAACAAAGAAAGGAATGATCACACACGAGTGAAACAATTTAAAATAAACGTCACGGTGACAACAAAAAAAAAGCCACCGGAGGGGTGGGAAAGGCAAAACAATCACTATAAGGGGGAGGGCAAATCGGCACAAAAAAAAACAGGATAACAGCAGTGCACACGGTTTAGGGTGGGCAGGAGTGGGAGGTGGTGAAGATGGTGATGATCATGCTAGTCATGAACAACGCTTCCTGATGCAACTCGCCTCTCGCTGCTCGCTCCACGTCCCGGTGACGCCTGTTCTGTTTTGTCGAAATGCGCTGAGTCGGCCGCAAAGCTCCGATTTTCCCCGAAAAATCTATAGATTTGTGCTGGGGGGAGGGAAAAGAGAAGAAAAACAAGGGTCAGAAAGAAAAATCAAGAAGAAAAAAAAGAGTTTTTCGAATAAAAAATGCCCTGCGCTTCATCCATCAGCGGTGTGCTGATTGCGTGAGGGAATCACACCCCTGAGTGTGAAATGCATTTGTGGTGGTGGTGGTGGTGGTGTGTGGTCTCACTCAAAGACTCACGGGTTTTATTTCGTCCAGCACGTTTTCGTTTAGCTTCAGAACTAGAACAGTCTGTGCGGAGACAGAGCAAAGGTAAGTCAGTCTACTCATGCACCGTGTGCGTGTTCTCTGAGAGGTGTTGTGTGGATAGCGATTCGAATACCCTTTTTTTTTTTTCAGAAAGAAAGCGAAGGTGAGAACGCTACCAATAACACACGAGTAAAACAAAAAAAGAGTGGAAAAAAAGAGACAAAAAACGTGAGACCCGATGAAACGAAAGAATAAACAAAGGCCAAAGAAAAAAAAAGAGGAAAAAGTGGAAGAAGGGCCTCAGAGAGGTTGCTCAATCCACTTTTTTCGCCACTTGTTTTTCTTTCCATTCTTGCCTATCCGGGTGTGTCTGCGGAAGGTGGGAAAATGTGTTGCGTCGAGTGACTTTGACAACAGGGAGAACAGAAAAGCTCACTGTCATCGTAATGCAATACGAACAACCGAAGGAACGTAGGACAAAGCGTGCTCTCGTCACCCTCTTCTCTAGCACAGGTCTTCTTGAGCCGTCATTATTGGCTTCCTTGTGTTGCCACTCGCTTACTTATCCGTTCACAAGGAAAAAAAACGTAAGCGAAGGAACAGAAAGATGGTACTAGACGGAGAGAAATCGTGAGGGAGGCACATTGACAGTGTGTCGTCTTGATGTGATTCGAGGGGGAAAATGAGTGCGAAGAACAATGTCACCGTATGCTTCTTCCACCCTTAAACGCGTGCGCATACGCGCACAAGTGTCAAGGGTGGAGCCAGAGTGCGTAGACAGAGAAAACAAGATGCCTTTCCTCACTACCGAGAAACTGAGTGCGTACGTGGGAAAGAAGAACCAAGTGAAAAAAAAAGAATCAAAAAAATCAAAAAAATCAAAAAAAAAAACAAAAAACAGCATAAAGGAGAATACCTTCACGGCTTGGTCAGTCTTTTTCTTTTTTCGTGTGTGTGTGTGTGTGTGTGTGTGTGTGCGTGTGTTTCGTTTCCTTTGCGTGGAAGCACACAAAGGAATGGTTGCTCTCGTACCAAGGTGATGAAGCGAGAACCGTCCGACAAAAACAAAAAAAAACAAGCACCGGCGGGGTATAGGGCCTTCATGGAAAGTTGGGTAACAAGGGGACGGATAGTGGCATCTGTCACAGCGTTGTTCCAAGATATCTTTGGAAATGTGTATTTGTGTTTTTTTTTGTTTTCATACGGTGACGCTATATTCATCGGCAAGGGGAAAATCTGAATGTGCTAGCGCATTGCGCAGCGCATATTCTGCGGCACTCGAGCCTTCGTGATGGTTTCCCATGGTTTGCAAGCTGTTCACGTCTTCGTCAGAGGTGGCAGATTTCTCATTCACTACGGCTCCCCCCAGTTGTTCTACACACAACAAGGAGAAGGTGGAGAGTAAGGGAAAGAAAAAAAAAGAAGAGACACCTACCGTTCACGAAGCAAAAAAAAAGGGGGGGAAAGGAAATGGAACAACGAAAAAAGAAAAAAGAAAAAAGGAGGAAAAAAGAGGAAAAAAGAGGAAAAAGGAAAAAGGGGAAAAGGGGAAACGGGGGAAAAACGGAAAAAAGAGAAAACAAGTCATCAAAAGGAAAAAGGAAAAAAAAAGGTCACGAGAAGTGTGGGGATTCTTGACCAAAATATCGGAAAACAGAAGCGAGAGACCGACGTGGGAGAGCAATCAACACAAAAATGACGCCAAGTGAGACTGAGATTTGCTCTACGAAAGCTGAAAGTTGTTGCTGTGTTCTCGTCTCGAAGGCAGGAGGTTGATGATGTCGAAGAAAAAAAAGAAGTACTCGTGGTCATTTTCAGCTTACAAGGGTATATGCGTGTGCACTGTTCCTCCTCATCATCCACGGTGCACTTCGCACGCAGCCACCGACGAACTGAAGAAGAGCGAACGATGCTACAAGACAAAAGGTGCAGAGAGGATGAGAGTTTGCCGTCTGTTTGCAGGGTTTTTTTGTCTTTTGAGGAGGGAGAGAAAAAAAAAAGGGCTTGGAAGTATATGTGCTGAACTAACGAGTGTGTCGCTTTCTGCAAACAAACAAAAAAGAAAAAAAAGAGAAACAGAGAGGCAGTGAACTGCCACTCGTTTGGCCGTGTTCCCTCAGTTGACACCGTTGTTGACGGCAAAGCGTGGGATGGGGCGACCCGACGCGCGATCAACGCTGCAGCCCACCACGGTGCGCACCACGCGTGTGACGCTGGTGTTCGCCGAGTTGGTCGCGCTGGGCACCTCGCTCGCGGCCGCCGTGTAGCGTGCGCTGGCGTTGGTGCCCGCGGCGACGGCGTTGAGTTGCGAGCGCGGGACGGGCATCTGCCGCAGTGGTGTGACGGGAGACGCCACGCTGTACCGTTGCTGCTGCGTCTGCTGCGGCTGCTGCGGCTGCGGCTGCTGAGTCGCTGCCAAGGGCAACGTGTTGCAGCGACGGCGAGACGCCTCGTGCGCGTCACAGAGCAGCTGGTCCACGCTGACGTCGCTGGCGTCGGAGATGGCGGAGATGTCGGCGGAGCAGGTGAATGTCTCCGAGTACGAGGCGTAGAAGCTCTCCTCGGCGCTCATGTCCACGTGCTTGGCCACCAGCGGGGTGTACGGGTTGTGGCAGCGAATGGGCGACGCGCCGACGGACGTCGACACATCGCGCGACGGGCTGCCGTAGGGCGAGAGCGCGGTGGGGCTGGCCACCTGGCTGGGAGACGGAAACGAGAGCGGGGCCGGACGACGGGACACGGTCGTGTGCCAGTCCTGGCTCTCCGCCTGCTGCTTCAGAAGCTGGGTGAGCTTCTCCTGCGCCTGGGAACGCTTCTTGTTGGGCTTCGCACCTTTCGCGCGCGCACGGTTGATGTTCTCGGCGTTGCCAACGGCGTTGGTGCAGTCGGACAGGGGCGCCTCGAGTGGCATGTCGACCAAGTACGTCTGGGTGGCGCTCATTGCTGCTGTCGTGTGGATAGCTGGGCGGTGGTCCGTGTGTGAGGTACGCGTTTGAGGTCGGCGGAAGTTCGACGATGTTGCTTGGCAAACAGGTGTAAAGAGGAGGGGAGGGGGGCTAGTTTCTCTGCGTGCCGGCGTGTGATAAATATCACTGAATTGGTTCTTAGGATGTTTCTTTTTTTTTTTTCTCACTCTTGGTACTGCTACTGTTCTGTCGTTAACGAGTGTGCGTGTGTGTGTGTGTGTGTGTCTACTGGGTTGGAGATCGCGCGGTTTACGTGACGGTTCTCGTGGGCCTTTAGTTGCTAAGTGTGGTAATCGCTTGGTTTGGGAGATTCTTGAGGATACTTGAGAATTCACGGGGTCGTTAGTTAGCGGGAGTGCAAACGAGAATCACACAAATTCGATTTAGGTTCGGTGGAGGTACTTAAGGGGGAGAACAGGGGGGGGGGGGGCTGTAGGAAGAAGTGCTTTGAAGAAAACGGGGTGGTGGACTATTGGTTGTTTGTTTGACAAGGGGGGTAACGGGAAGGGGAAAAAAGAGAAGTGAAGAGAGAGAGAGAGAGAGAGAGAGAGATTGATTTGGAAGAAACAGTCAAAAGGTGGTAGACGCACGCGAAGCGAGGGAAAGAGGACGCATGCACGCAATGCGCCTAGATCAAGTAGTGACAGAGTCACAAGCAAAGAAAAACAAAGGGGGGTCACTGTCGTCTGCATGGCAGCAACACGGCGAAATAGCGAGCGGCGGACACCATGGGTGAGACGCGGCTCGGTTCACGGTGTGCGCACAGGCAAGCATCCGAGCCCTGCCTCATTTCGTCCAATTTGCAGCTGCGGTTGGATGGGGGATGTAAACGTTCATTCGTCCGTTTCAATGGTGGCAAGACAAAAAAAAAATCAATTGGTCAACTGGCAAGTAGAAAGTGACAAGTGGGGCAAAATTAAAAAAATGCCGACTGATCATGCCTCACTCTGTGCCCGCCGCCTGCGCGGTCTGTTGGCGCCACTGGTAGTTCCTCTCCCAATTGGCCTCGTACTCGCGTTCACCAAAGCTCTCCCTGTCCTTCTCCCGGCTGAACAGGCGGAACATGCTACGTGCCACCGCACCGACACCGAGCGAGAAGCCGGCCAGCCCGAGCGCGAACGCGTTGAACAGCATCGCCGGGTCGGGGGCGGGAATGTACGTGCCGCTGACCATGGTGGACCGCAGCCACATCACGTCGCAGCCGGCGCTGCCCTCGTGAGAAGGCAACGCCTCGCCGTCGTCATCGTGTGCAGCGCGGCGCGTGGAGGGCAAAATCTTCATGATGGCCGCGATGGCTTCGCTGTGGTCGACGCCGCCGTGGGCGTGGGGAGCCGCGGGGACGTGGCCTTCGCGGCAGCGTGTGAGGGAGACCACCGGCTGGGGCACAGCGCGGAAGCTGTCGGCATCGCGCGGGGCATCGCGCGAGCCGGCCCAGCCGTGCGCCACGGGGAACCGCGCGAGCAGCACACCGGGCAGCTGGTGAAACGCGGCCCCGGGCTGCTGCGAGGCATGGTAGGCCTCGTCGTACGCGGCGAGGTGCGCCGCGGTCAGCCGTGTGTGGAGCACCATCGCGATGGTGTTGGCGCTCGTGTCCACGTCGACCTTCTCCAGCGTGGTGCTGCCGTGCAGTGACTCCATGTCGTGCAGCACCGGCCGGAGCAGGTGGAGGGGCAGCAGCACGAGGCTGCGGATAACATCGCCCACACGCCACGTCTCCGTGGTGGCCGCCGTGTGAGCGATTTGGTGATCGTGGTGGTGGTGGCTGTCCGCGTTGGTCTGGCGTGCACGATCCGTGTGGCGCTCGTGCGGGACGTTCAGTGCGGCCGACAGCACCGACGTGGGGACCATCTCGAGCGTGTAGAAGCCGTGGTCTTTGCCGGCCATGTCGACCTTGTAGCGCACCTCCGGCTCCCAGGGCAATCCGTGGGACACACTCAGGCCGCCAGCCAGCGCCGACGCCCGTGGAGGAGCGGTGGCGGCCGTCCCGTCCGGCAGGGCCGCGGACGAAGGCGGTGCGTGCGCTGCAGAGGGGCGGGTGAGGTTGCGCAGTGCCGTCGTGCCCTCCAAGGCGGCCAGCGCCGCCTGGAAGCGCGGCGAGACGCCGGCGGGGCCGATTAGGACGTGCAGCGCATTGTGGGGCTGCGCCTCCGCGGAGGCCTTGAAGGGCGGCAGCTCGGTGGCCCAGTGCTGCGCGACCGCGTCCAGGTCCTCCTCACGGCGCACGACAAAGGACATGCGCAGCGTCATGCTCAGCACCACCTCGCCCTCGCGCTCGCAGCTTTGGTGGCCGCGGAAGTGGAACTGGTGGAGCGGCGTCCCAAAGAGAAGCGGCAGGGAGGGCACGACCGCCTTGAACAGACCCGGCGGTAGGCCCTCCTGCACGCCGCTCCCGCTGCGGCCGCCGTTGAGCACGGGGCTGATGTGCTGTGTGCAGAGCGTGTCGTGGTACGCGACGTGGTACGAGCACCAGCGCTGCGTCTGCGCCTCGGCCTCGAGCAGCGCCTCCGTCTTGACGACACCGGGCAGGTGCGACGGGGCTCGCAGCGGGCGACCCTGTAGGCCGTCCAGCTCGTTGGGACGGGTGGCGAGCCAGCTGTCGTTGTGCGGGGCCGCCGTCGCGAGCACGCCGGTCGGGCGGATGTGCCGCGGCGTGTTGGACCGCCAGCTCAGCGGGGACGACGTCAGCGTGGACACAAACTGCGCGGCCCACTGGAACTGGCTCTGCGCCGAGCGCCGCCGCGCGGCCGCGCAGAAGGACACGGACGAGAAGGTGCACACCACGTGGTGCGAGAGCGCGTGCTTGACCGCCGCCATGTCGGCCGCGTCGGCGGAGAGCGACGGGTCCTCGGACGGCGCGGACGGGTCCGTCCACTCGGGGCGCCACTTGCCGCCGCAGCCACTCCACTCCAGATTCTGGAATCCGCGTCGGCGCAGTGCAAAGTACCAGAGAGGGTTGAAGTTGTCGTCAAAGGTGAGGTCGTTGGCGTCGCCGGTGAGGTCTGCGCGGGTGGCGCCGTCGCCTTCGGCGGATTCCCAGTCGCCCGAGGCGCAGGTGTGGCCGGGACGCAGGCGCAGCGTCATGGAGGTCCTCTCCACGGCAGAGATCAGCACAGGGGTCGCCGTGGCGGCGTCCGGGTCGGCCGGGAGCTGCTCCACCTGCAGCGTGTACGTGCGGCGGGTCAACGGGGCGTCTGAGTGGGGAAGCGAGTGGGCCGCGCCACGCGTGGTGCACACGCCGAGTGTGACCAGGGCGAGGAGCACGAGAAGCAATCGCCCCAGTGCCAACCGCATCTGCGTGCGCTGAAATGAGAAGAAAAAGGGGGAAGGGAGAGAAGGATGATAGTGCGTCACTGTGCACCGCAAACTGTTCTGTTTTGCTGGTGTGGTAAGTAAAAAAAAAAAGAAACGCATGCAAGAAGTTGCCATCAGAGGGAGCGGGCAGGAAGAAACAGACAGGAATGAGAGGAACGAGGGGGTAAACATGTGTGTGAATAAGAGAGAGAGGTGGTCAGACGAAGTTTTTGCCGTTGGTGTAAAAAAACTCCTGTGTGCTTATCGGCTCGGCCTCGGCCGAAAGAAAAAAAAAAGCGTCACTGTGAGGCAGCTCAGCTCGTACGCTGAACACGACCAGAGTTCACCTTGGTAGTTGTGCGTTCACTGTATGTGCAGTTCCTCTGTACTTTGCCTTTTTGCTCTGCGTTTTGTTGGATGTTTATTCTTGTCGTGTGACAACAGCTCGCGCGGTTTGCCGGATGCCAGAGTGGGGATTGTCTGGATAGCACATATATACGCATCAAAAAATGACGAAAAGAAACAAGCTTCACTGCTCTTCGTTTCGGAAGTGCCGTTATTTTTTTTTTTTTTAAGAACAACAGGGGAAATTGTGTTAGAAATGGGTTGCAAAAAACGGAAAAAAAAAAAGAGGGAAAGATATGACGAGAACGGAGGACATAAATGGAAATTGTAAAAGAAGAAGAAAAAAGCTATGTTATTATCAATAGAGAACGAAGACAGGCGCAAAGAAAGAACGCATGTCGAAACAGAAACAGCTGGTTGCACAACTTCAGGTCAGGCGCGAACCGACTGGCTGTTCGACATGCTTCTCGGGGGTGTGGTTGGGAAAGTCTCATTCGATTGTCTGTGGCTCGGTGGGGTTTTGTTGTTTTTTCGTTCGACCATAAACAAAACGTCACGGCGAGAGAAGCAAAAAAAAAAGAAGAGTTGAGAACGGGGCTAGCAAAACGGGAAACACCTGGGAGGTGAGCTGCACAACTTCAGGTCAGGCGCGAGCAAACGTCTAGGTGTTGATTTGTGCCGGGCCTCATTCTCTTGTTTACTGGAGAGGGTTGATGTTTTCATGTTGGCATGCGCGTGCACATGAGGACTACTATAGATGGTTGGTCAGAAGATGTGCAGTAACTTGCCACACGCGTTCCGGCTTCGGACAAATAAAGGTGTGAGTCGGTCGATGTGTGTGTGTGTGTGTGTCTAGATGTGCGTGAGACGCATTTATGTGCGTATCCTTACGAGACAAGCAACACGCTCTCGCGCATAGAGACACGCGCACAGATGCGCATACAGGTACAAACAAAAAGAAAGAGAAGGAAGAACAAAAAGAAAGTGGACAAGTGAAAATCCGAAGAGTGTCTGCAGAGTGTGCAGGTGCGCGCGCCGTGTATTTGCACTGCGTACACATACACACACACACACACACACAGGGAGGAGCGACACAGGCGGGCACGCGGTTAAGCCGGCGGCACACAATGCGTATGTGTGTGACGGCGGCGGCGGCGACGCGCGCGTGTTACCTGTGGGTGTCGGCGTCGTGCAGGTTGGCTGTGGACATAATCTTCTCAATGTTCGCGGCTGTCAGCTCGGCAACCACCACACCGTCCTCGCTGACGTGGCTGCCCTTGCTGCTGCAGGCCTTGCCGCTCTCGCGGCTACTGGCGGCGGACGTGATGGCCTCGGGCTGCCCCTCCGGCGCGACGTCGTCGTACACCACCATGGGCAGACGCGAGTCGTTGCGCACGGCCAGCGGAATCAGCGCCACATTCGCACAGAAGTGGAAGGCAAAGGTGAAGATAAAGGCCGCGCCGTAGCCGAGCTGGTCGGCCAGGTAGCCGCCGAGAATGGCGGTGCCGGACCAGCCGGCCGACTGAATCGACTCCACAGCGTTCCACCGGCCACGGCTGGACTCGGAGACGACGTCCATAATGAGCGCGCGCGACAGGCCAGAGGAGCAGTTCATCATCGCATTGCGGAGAACGTATGCGACGCACATGGCCCACTTGGGTCCCCAGAGCGTGCCGCGTGCCAGCGCCATATACAACAGAATAAAAGCGCCGGTCAGCTTCGGCGGAATGATCGCACGAATGCGGCCGAACCGCTTGCCCACCATGCCGCCCAGAATGGCGAGGCCGGAGATGAGGAACGAGTTGATCAAGTTGAGAACCGCCATCAGAACCGGGCTCACGCCGTACGACTGCATCATGAAGAGCGTGAAGTACTGCGTCGTCATGCCGCTACCAACAACGACAAGCACATCCACCACGGCCAGGTAGTAGGGGTAGATGCGAAACGGAAAGCACTCCATCACCGAGCGACGGCAGCCGGTGGCCTCGTCGAGCTCCTTGTCTTCGTAGTGGAAGGGACGGCTATGGTCGATCTCGTGCTCGCCCGCGTGCGCCTTGACAACGGCCGCCGGCTCAGCCTTGCCGTTCACCGCACCTTCGCGCGGTGCGTCGCCGTCAGCGTCGTCATCGACCTCCGGCGGACCAAAGAAGGTGCTGTTTCGGATGTCATCGAGTACCGACATCGTCTCGGGATCCATCGGTGCGGTGCAGATGGAGGGCTCGTACTGACCGTGCGGGCCAGGCGGGGCGATGCGCCAGGCACTCATCATCGCCGTGCGGGCGCGGTTGGCGAGCTCCGTCGACGGGCCCGGCGGCACCATCGGGTTGAGGTTCATGTCGTCGTCCTCCAGGTGGATGCGCTGATCCTCCACCTCGTACGTGTCGGACGGCAGCTGGGGGATGTCCTTCAGAGCGGGTGCCGCGGTGAGCGCGGCGGGGGAGGCGCTCTCAATGGTGACCTCGTTGGCCTTGCGCGCGCCGACGGTGGACGGGAGTGGCTCAAAGTGCGCGAGAAAGGTCAACATGGATGCGAGGTGCACGGTCAGGCCCGCCGTCATGACCCATCGGAGCACCGACACATTCCATTCGTTGCCCACCACACCGAACAGCAGAATGGAGAGTACCAGCCCCACGATGGGGCCGGCCGCCTCGAAGCTGAACTTGATGCTGTAGAGGCGGTCGCGCTCACCGCGGCGCAGGCACTGGGCGAAGACGGACTCCAGGCACGTGAAGCTCAGGCCCATGTACGTGCCCTCGAATATCTGCGCCACGACGAGCATCCACACCTTGCCGCTCCAGACTGCCACGAGAACCACGAGCAGATTCACAATGCCAAACCGCACGGCAAAGATAAGTGTTCTCGAGTGTCCGAGAATCTTGTCGGCAACGTGACCGCTGATGAACGCGCACACGAGCTCAAAGACGCCGTTCACACCCGACATCAGACCGACCATGATGTTGCTCCCGTTGAACAACTGGAAAATGAACGGTGACCAGGCGTTGAACATCCAAATGGACGTCGCAACGCTGTTCGTGAAGACGAAGAGAATGATGACGCCAGCCATCGATTCCGACCGGGGTGGGATTTCGAAGAGCTGCTTGAAGAAGACCCTCCATGACTGAATAAGCTCGGAAAGGCCCATTGTGTGTGTACAACAAACAAGAAGAAAGAAAAAACAAGTGTGGCGCACGGAGGGCCTAGGCTTTAAAGGACGAGAGGGAAATGAAAACAAACAGAGAAAAAAAAGTGTAAAGCCTGATACAAGGATGCTGCAAGAAACAAAAGAAAAATGAGGCAATACAGGAAAGGAAAAGGGAGACTGTGGCACGGGTTTTTTGTTAAGTGTGAAAGCCACTTGTTGTCGACACTGCTGCTGGTGTTTTCGGAGAGACACAACAACAAGACGACCGCTGAAAAGGGGGAGAGATGGGGGAAAAAGAGACTGAAAGTGGGAGTTAGATTCTGCCCAGACGGAAGAAGGAAGTGTAAAGAAAAAAAACACGAAAAACTGTTGTAGTTTTTCTCGCTCTGTTTCTCTCTCACTTGATAGTGTGGGAAACTGCTCTTCTCGACCAGTGATGAAGAGGAGGAGGAAAGTGCCAGTGAAAGGGAGGAGGGAGATGGAGTGGTATAGGTGAATGAGCACATGGGCTCACATAAGAAGCTCTTTTTTTTTTTTAAGAGTCTTGGGTTCCCGCAGGCAGCATTGGTATCAAGGCAGTGAAAATCTACTGGGAAGAGAGAAAAGTTCGAGGTGCTCCACATGTAGACAACTTGGAGCCATTCAGCACCGGGACGGAGACATGTATTCAACGGAGACACCAAATGATGAGCAGAAGAGTCATCAAGCTTCAGTGAGAGGGCAGAGCTACGTATGCTTGTTCACAATGAGTGTCCGCATTCTGTCATCATTCGTGTTGTTGTTGCTGATTCTTTTTTTTTTTTCCTCGGCACTCAATCCGATTCGTGGAAGTCTCTAGAAGGAACGTGTGTGAGTGTGTGCAAACCGACGCCTCTTCCACGGAAAAGTAAGCATGTCACAGGGGGGGAGGCGAAAGAAAATAGAAAAAAAATTGATTGATACAGGGCAGTGTAATGGGGGGGGAATGTAGGGGGAGAGAGTGGGGCGAGTGAGGACCAACGCACCGTGAGGTGGCGTCCACTACTCGTTCATCATCGGATCGCCTACGCGGGAGAAGAAATCGGCCACCACTTGCCAAGCCAGGTAAATGGTCGGGTCGGGGGCTTGCACGGCGATGGTCTCCTCGTTCATGGAGACCCGCGAGCGAAACCTGAACTGAAGAATGTAGTCCGCCCGTGTGTACTTGGAGAAGGGGCCGCTCCGCCCAATCTTGAGCACGCCGTTTTTCGTCATGAGCCGCTGGACAAAGGGGTGGCCGTCGCCGTTGCCAATCACCTGCACCAGATCCGACAGCGGAAAGTACCGACGAATCACTTTGCTGTGCGAGTTGCTGTAGTAGCAGAACACCGCCTCGGGTAGCCCGCAGGCGGGGCGAGACTGCTGGTCGACGCGATCGCCATAGGTGCGGCTTGTGCGCTCAAATGCCCCCTTCACATGGCTGAGGTCCAGGAAGCGAACGGAGAAGAAGCGGTGGTGCGGCGGGCCGCTCTTGGTGAATTTGAGCAGCGAGGTGCCGCGTGCGAGGTACTCGTCGAAAGCCAGCGAGACCTCGGGTGGGATAAAGGCGGGCGCGGCACAGCGGCGGTAGAAGGCCATGTTGTGCACAATCGCCTCCAGCAGCTGGCTCGGCTGACTCGCCGCAGTCGGCAGCGGCGCCAGTGCGGGGTTCGACACGGTGGCGGACGGCGGCGTGGCGCCGTTGACGTCCCACGGGGACAGGGCCTGGCTGCTGCGCTGGGCCTGCGCGCGGCTCTGCTGCTGCTGCTGCTCCACCAGCTTCAGCAGCGTCGACTGGCCGAGCGGCGAGGTGGGCGGCGGGGCCTCGGTGTGCGTGTGGCCGCGCAAGACGGCCGGACGCTCGGCGGATGGGCGGGCCGCGCCGGGCCTGTTGTTCGCGCCGACGTAGCGCACCGCGGGGGCTGCAGGTTCAGGGTACGCGCGAGGCGTCACGACCTCATCATCATCGTCATCGTCGTCATCGTCGTCGCCGTACTCGTTCTGGGCGGCGTGGCGCTGTGTGCGCGGACGACTAGAACGATGAGGAGCGGGATCACGGTGTTTCGACGCCCCTCGCTGGCGGCGACTGTCCGACGAACGTGACTTTTTTTTCCGTGCCGAAGAGCTGGACCGGTGCGGGTGACGCGAGGACGACTGCACATAGCCGTACTCGCTGTCCTCGCTGTCGTCATCGTCGTCATCGTCGTCATCGTCATCCGCAGAAGCACGGCGGCGATGTGAGTGATGTCGGTGCTCGCGGCTCTCATCCGATCGGCGCGCGCTCTCGCGGTGAGACGCGTAGGGCTGCGGCGGACGTGCGTTCCACGAGGACGGCGGTGCGGCGAACGACTCCAGAGGAGCCGCGCGGCTGTAGCGATCCTGGCTGCGAGCGCGCCACATAGATGACGCGTCGGCTGGTGTGGGCTGAGAGGCGCGATAGAGGGGGCCGTAGCTCGTGCTGGCTCGTTCAGGGTACGGTGGGCTTGCCCGTCGTCGCCACGTGGGTGACGCGCTGGTCTGTACGGACGGACGGGAGTACTGGCTATCCATGAAGTTGTCCCGCTCAATGGACATGGCCTTGAAGCGGGACTCCAAATTACCCGACGGGGACTGATACATGGTCTTGTTCCTTTCCTTTTTTTTTTCTTTCTCCTTGGTGGTTGTTTGCGTGGTGCTGTTGTGGTGTCCTATTTTCGTGCCGCAAGCCACTTGAAGAACAGAGAGAAGGGAGACAGAATGATGGCGTGCGCGTGCCAAGTTGTATGTGTGTGTGTGTACGTCCGTACTCGCGAGGGCCATGGTGCATTTCGGAGAATGAAGGGGAGGAAAAGCGGTGAGAGAGAGAGAGAGAGTTGGGTTGGAAACAGTGTGGAAGTAAACATGTGAAGGGGGGAGAGGAAGTGGTCTCATACATACCCACAATTTGGTTCCTCTCACTGGATGTACGCATTCGACGGTGACTGTGTGTGCGTCCATCTGGATGGGTCGCAGGGCCACCGTAGCTGCTGATGCAAAACCAAGAGGCGTCGTGTGCGTGTGTGTGCACACGTACACACACACACACACACACACACACACACACGTGCCCGCACGGGTCGTCGTCCTCGGTATTTGGATGTCTGTGACATATGTTTACTCCTCTTCTCGTCGATAAAGATAGTTGATTAGCAAACAGAAAAGAAAACGGCAAAACACGGTCAGTAGTCCCGCTCCGACTGGCCGCTACCGCGACAGGAGAGGCTGGCAAAGAGGGGAGAACTGGAACAGCTCGTCCTCGCTCTCGACGGTGAAGCTTTCCATAAACTTGGGCCGCCACGTATGCTTGGGGTACTTTCGTCGAGGGGCCTGATTGGGGCTCTTAGGGGTGAGAAGCGGGGTCACACGGCGCACCGTGGCGAGCTTCTCGTAGCGCTCACGCGAGGCCCAGGCCAGCTCCTTCTCTAGCGCACACCGCTGCATCAGGTAGTCGTAGAACCCGAGCTGGGCCATGGCCTCGCTGCCACCATAGCGGTGCAAGGTCAGGACGTGCGAGGGGATCACGGTGCCGGTGCGATTCGAACGATGCTGGCACGCAAGAAACCTCGCCTGCGCTTCCGGCGCAAAGTCTTCAGACGAGGTCGGCATCGCAGCGGCGGAGGTGCGAGGCAAGCAGTCGTAGTCGAACGTGAATGGTGTGCCAAGCTGTGCCGAGCCCGGGGTGGGAAACAGCGCCGACATGGGCCGGACTGGGGTGAGTGCCGTGGCATTCGGCGCGCTCTCCAGGGACGACGACGACGACGTGCGGCGTGCGTGTCTGTCGAGGCCGACAATGACCACCAGCGCAACCAGCAGCAGCGTAAAGACAAACCGGCGCGTCCGAGCGCGGTCCGCGGCGTGCTGCTTGACGAACAGCATCTCCCTCTTGCGCTCCGCGCGCGCGGCACGACTGACCTCGTCCAGGCCCGCATCGGCGTCAGGGTCGTCCCCGCCTTCGGTTTCGTTGGTGAAGGGGAACAGCTTGGGCAGCTTCTCGAGGCACAGAAAACGGCGACCAACAAAGCGCAAGAATAAGGCCGTGAGAAAAGTGCCGATGGTGCGCAGCATCTCCGAGATGGAGGGAATCTCACCGCCCATCTGGTCTAGCCGACTGATGCCCTGCGTGCCGTAGGTGTCATACACCTTGCGCCGCGACGGGTCCTTCAGCACCGAGTACGCATCCATCACATGGCGGCAGGCCAAGGCGGCGCGCTCGTCGTTGGGGTTTTTGTCGGGGTGTAGCTTGAGCGTCAGTGCATAGTAGCGTTTGCGGAGCGTGGCGTCATCGGCACTGGTGCTCACGCCCAGCATGCCGTAGTAATCCGTCTCATGAGTCAAAATCCAATTCACTTCGGCGGCACTCGCCATTGTGATGAATGAGCGCACCACAAATGGGTGTCAAACAACAAAGGAAGAAGAAGAAAAAAAAAACAGCACTTTCACAACACGGTCACATGCAGGCGTGGTTTGAAACGGCGAGATGACACGCAGAAAAGTGCGTGTGCGCGAAAACAGGGAAGAGGGGGCGGGGGAGTGCGAAAGATGAGTGTACACGGAGGTGGGGAGGTAAACAGCAACTGTGATCATTCTACAAGGAGGTCCACGTTCTGAATGTGCTCACTTCTGTTGGTCGCTCGTCAACGGTACGGCACACTGTTGCGCAACAAGGGAGCGAGCGCAGACACACACACTCCACTCTCCGCGTGGGATAAAGTGGCAAGTGCATGCCTCAGCTCGTTTGGCGGAAGCTGAACTAGGTGTCCACGCTCTAGTGCAGAGAAGACACGCTTCAGACGGACGACGAGTCTCCGCGTCCGCTGTCTTCGCTCTCTCACTGTACCGCATAGGTTCCCAAACTGCGCGCGTGGGCATCGGTTTCCGGAATGCCGCCTGCGGCGAACCAATTTGAGAAGTTGTCCAATTTTCCGTTTTCGTGTAGTCGGTTGTTTTTCTTTTTTGTGTGTGTTGAGTTATTAAACACTGTCGGACAGCGGGGAAAGGGAAAAAAAAAACAATCCAAATACATTGGAACCAAAAGACTTACCAACGCTCAATTTTTTAGTGAGGCTTGTGACAAGCCTCGAATCGACTTAACGCAGAGATGGAAAAAAAACAAAAAAAAAGAAAACAAGGCAACAAGACTGAGGCGCTGTCCGCCACAAACAGATCCCCCTCCTTCCCTCTTCCTCTCCTTCCTCCCCGAAAAGGAAAAAAAAAAAGAGAACGGGGTAGAGAAGGGCAGACGAAGAGGAAGGAGAGCAAGAGCACAACGGTTTGCCGGATGCAGTTAACGACGGCTGTTGCGGTCGACGTGCATGACGACGTTCTTGAACTTGAACTCGCGCCTCTTCAGGACGTCCTCCATCATCCACTCCTCGCTGAACACAATGTAGCCGAAACCACGGGAGTTGCCCGTATTCTTGTCGACGAGAATGTGCGCCTTGACGGCCTCCCAGCCGTTGGTGCTGAAGATGTCGAGCAGGTTCTTGTCCGACACCTCATCCGACACGTTCGACACACGCACCTCGAAGCCCGGGCGGCGCGTCGTGGTGTCGCGGCCCTTGACGCCACCCCACTTGTCGTCCCCACCGGCACCCTCGCGAGCCACAGAGGCGAGTGCCTGCTTGCGCAGCGCCTCCTGCTCCCTGGCGCGCGCCACGAGGGCAAGGTGCGGGTCGGTGACCTTCACGGACGTGTTGCTGAGCTCGTTGACGATGCGCTTGATGTCCTCGCGGGCAGCACGCTCGTAGTGGTCTGCCGTACCCATCTCGAGCGCCAGCGGGGGGTCGTTGGCGACGGGGTCGATGATCTTGTTGGCGTTCCCAGGTGCCGCACGGCCAAACGGGCGGTACTGGGCGCGGAGATCGGTCACGTTGTTCTCGCGGTCAACGGTGTAGCGAATACGCTCGCGCGTCACTTCGTACTTGACGTGCTCCTCGTCCTCCACTACCGTGACAAAGGTCTCCGCGTTGGCCCAGCGGTTCTCGTCCTCCAGCTCTTGGTCGTAGGAGTCGTCGTTGTCCTGGCCATCGGCGTACTCATCGCCGTCGTCGTAGCGGGTGGCGTCGTCGTAGCGCTCGTCCTCGCCCTTATCGGCCCAGGTAGACATGATCAAAAGAGCGCCTGAAGAATAAAAGGTGCGAAGGAAGTAGAGTGAAAAAAAAAACGAATGATCTGTTGAGATACGATCCTGCACAAAGGTGACGTACGAAACAAAAAGGAGAGAGAGGAGAGGGAAAGAGGGAGGGAGGGAGGGGAGAGGGGGACAACGTAATAGGGAGCAATGTGGCATGAGTATGGGAGGGCAGTAAACGGACAGAACGTGTTCGTGAAACAATGCGCAAGACAACGAGGTTGACATCAACAGCGATGCTTTTTTTTTTTTTCGTGTGTGTGTGTGTGTGTGTGTGTGTGTGTGTGTGTGTGTGTTTTTAGAATGGTTTATGGATTCTATTGTGAGAACGTCTAGCAACTGGAGGGAGAGTCGTGGGAGAGTGGGCAACAACAACGTGCTTCACCAAGAGGGGGGGGGGAAATCAAAGAAAAATCAGCGACGAGGTGGCGCGTCTTCTCTCAGTGGCGCCACGCGGGTCGCGACTGGTGAAACTCCTGCGGCCTTCGCTCTGACGCCGCTGACGACGGTCCTCGCAGTGTGTGCGGAAAGAACGTCGCGCTTCTCGTGGTGGCCGTGGAAGCGCCGCGTGAGGAGGAAGCCGAACGTGCAGGGGGTGGTGGCGCAGGTCGGCGCGGTGTGCGCTGGCTCTCAATGCGGACAGGGCCCTCACCTTCACCCTCATCGTCACCGTCCTCGTCGTCGTCGATGCCACCGACGTACATCCGTGACGGAGTCTTGTGACGCGTGTGCGCGGTGGGCGGTGCGCCGCGTGACGTCCCTCGCCGACGAGACTCTTGACTAGTCGCGTGAACAGGCGCCGCACCGCGAGCGGCAGAACGTGGTGGGGGCAATGCCGCGCGCGACGGCGCCGCCGCCTCCCCAGGCAAAAAAGGGGGTGCGGCCGGTGCTTCGTTGTAGTACTGACAGTGCGCCTCGTAGTACGTCCTGTACCACGTCGCGTACTCACCTCGCCAGCGGACGTACTGGCGATACCACGTCGCGAGTGCCTCGTTCGCCACCTCCGCACTGGCCTCCTCTGTGCGCTGCGAGGATGATGGCGCGTCTGAGGTCACGGCCCACTGCGCCTCCGACAACGAGGCCGAAGACGAGCGCGGCACTGACGGCGAGGTCGTGGACGTCAGTGGTGGGGAGGGAGCCCTCCGTGTAGGACTGAGCTGGTGGGCACGGCGGCGGAAGCCACGGGACGCACGCACTGATCTGTCCTCCTCGTCCTGTGCGCGCACAAGGTGCGCCTCGATGTCCAGGAGGAGCGTCTCCACCTCGTGCTTAGACAGGTGGGCGGCGTGTGTCTGCAGGTGCTCTAAGCGCGCGACAACGTCCGCGGTGCGGGAGGCGGGCGGGGCGGGTGGGGTGGGTGAGCGCCCATCGGTACGGGGTGCATCACGCCTTCTGCGGGGCCCGGCCACGTCCCCTGTTCGGGTCTCTGCGTGCGCGGATCGATGAGGTCTGTTGCTGTGTGGGCTGGTGGGCCGCTTCGCACTTGTGTGAGGTGGGCTCACCGGTGCTGGACGTGCGGGAGACGAAGAGCCAGACGGGGCGATGCCCATGTCGGACATCTGCGCCGCCAGCTCACGCCACTGTGGATCCATCGTCTCCCATGGCCGAGGCAGCGCGTCCTTGCTGGCCGACGCGGACTGGGGCGGTGCCGCGAGCACCCGCTCTGGGTGGTGCAGAAAAACTGGCCGCAGACGATCTTGGTAGGCCTCGTGGAAGGCGAGGTGGTCGGCAGCCGATCGCATAACCAGGAGACGCACAAGACGAACAAATCTAGTAGCAGGAGGAGAGAAAGAATAAGAATGTAAAAAAAAAGGGGGTCTTGAGGTCTCTTCGAAGTCCTCTTTTGTTTCGGTGTTGATATCAAAAAAAAAAAAGCAATCGTGAAAGACAAGCAAGAAAAAAATGGCAGGAGAGAGGAGACAAAAGAAAAATGCAACCGTGTGTCAAGGAGAGTTTGACCTCGCGCACATGAAGAGCAGAGTTCAGGCGGCAAATGGAAAGTGTCAAGGAAGTAAACCACGTTATGTCCTGAGGTTTGTTTTCTTCCCTCTCACTCACAGCCCTAGGGAGCGTGTGGGGCGTGAGTGGCACAACAAGAAGCAGAAAAAATAGAGTGCAGTGTACTTCGTGTGTGTGTCTGTGTGTGTGTGGATGTAGAAGTCCTCAATTGTTCTTGTTTTGACTGACAACAAATAGAAGCAAACCGGATACCATAGGCGTCTGTTTGTGTGTGTGCATAAGATCTCACGACTTGACCGGCACCCAGACGCGCACGGTGGAGTCGGCGCTGGCGGTGCCGAGGATCGGGCGGTTGTTGGAGTGATGGACGGCCGTCGCCGTGATGCGATCGCGGTGTCCCTCGAGGTACTCGAGCACCACAGCGCTGTTCGGGTCCGACACGTCGTACACCGTCGCCGTGTTGTCTGGGCCGCCCGTGATGGCCAGGTCGCACTCCGTCAGTCGCCGCTGCGCTGGCTGCTCCGTGTCCTTCTCGCCGTCATCCAGGAAGACGGAGACCTCTGTCCGCTCCTTTTGGCCCTTCCAGAAGGATGGCTGCACGCAGTAGCCGCGTGTTGTCGCACACGGCAGCAGATTGCGCAAAACGTACAGTTCGCAGGCGCGGTTCGGCGCGCTGGTGCTGAGACTGCCGCGATACACGCGCGCCATGCTATCGCCAGACACGGCCACCAGACGCTTCGTGTCATCCTCGTTGTGCACGTGAACCAGCGAGAGCACCGGCGCGTGCGAGCTCTCATTGTCGAAGGTGCCAATCAACTGAACCGGAGACTCCAGCGTCGGCGGCAGGGTCTCCGGAGACGGGGCCGCGTTCTCCGGCCTCAGTAGTTGCGACGCAGTGCCCTGTGCGGTGCTCGCAGTGCCAGAGACGAGGCTACCCGCGCGCGGTGTGTTGGCATCGCTGGGCGGCGCACTCGGGTGCCCGCTGTCCTCGGCCGTGTTCGCATTCGCCGCCTGGACGCTGACGGCGGACTGCAGCGCCACGCCGGCCTTGCGAATGTCCCAAATGGAGATGGTTCCGTCGCTGTGGCCGAGCAGGAGCTGGGCCGATGACGCATCGTACGCGAGCGAGTTGACGCGCGAGGCGTGCTCCCACACCACGGGCTTGTGTGTGCGGATGTCCACAATGGACGTGCACTGTCGCACATCCGCGCAAGCAAAGACAAACGACTTGTCCAGCGTGGTCGTCGCGAGCACGAAGCCGCTCGCGTTGTACTGGTAAAACGGCGCCACCTCGGTACGGCGCATGTCCCATAGCTTGACGGTGCTATCGTACGACGCGGACAGCACATTGTGCGTCCCCTCGAACCATGTGACGCTGCTGATGGCCTCGTCGTGCGCCGCGGCGTCCCAGACCTTCTCGCCGGAGAAGAAGTTGTGCACGATAAGACGGCGGTCCAGTCCACCAGAGGCGATGAGCGACTCCTCCCCCAGTGCGAAGGCGCACGTGTGGACGGCCTTGGTGTGTGAGTAGAGTTGGTTGCGCAACTGGAAGCGCTTGTTCTGCGAGGTCGAGGGGCCATCCGCGCGCTTCGGCAGGTCGCTGTCCGCCAGCATGGCCGCGTTGTCGTGCGTCGCCTCCGCCGCCACACGTGTCTTGGCGCGCAGGGCATCGGCACGCAGGGCACGAATGTCGATCGGCACCTCTAGTGTGACGCCCATCGTGCCGAGCTTGCTGATGGCGATATCCAGCAGCGTGCTGACATGGTACAGCTGCTGGCGCAAGATTTGATTTTCGAGTTGCACCTCGGTGAAGCGCTTCTGAAGGGCGATCTTCTCGTGCTGCAGGTTGGCGATCACCTGCGACACAGAGGAGTCTCGTGCAGGGACGTCCGTCATCGACAAAGCCACACAGTCACACTCGACGGCAGGAGTGATAGGATGCAGTGCGCACGCGTAAAGCGAGGGAGAGAGAGAGAGAGGGACACGCACAGAGGGCGGGTCGGAGACGAAACGGGGTGAACCCTTTGAAAAGGGAAGGTCCAATGTGTGAGCGTACTGTATGTGTATGTGTGTCTGGTGTTGACCCCGGATCTCACATGTTCACTGCGATTCGCCCGGCAAGAGAGGGAAACGAAGAGAGGAATGGAGAAGAAGTGAGCAAGATGTGCAGAAAGCAATGGGTGAGGGAAGAGGCAAACACGAAGAGAAAAAAAAGCACGCGTGCGGTTGTGGGTGGATTTCCGTCATGTTGACGCCGGTGTTGTTGATCACTGCGTTTTGACCACACGACAAGGGAGAAAATGCTGATTGTGAGGATGGACGGCACAGGGTTGGGAGAGTAATAATAATAGTATACAAAACAAAAACAGGTACGGGAAGGAAAAAAAAGGGAGGAATCAAAATGCGACCCACCTGAGTGCCTGAGTACACGGTGTGTGCCTGTGGACAAGAAACAGGGAAAAGAAAAAAAACAGAATATCCAGTACGAGGACCGCAACAAGCGCGGCACCTGATGTCTGATAAGAAGAAAAAAAAAAGTGCCAGTATCCGTCTATTTTGTCAGTGTGTGTGTGATTTTTTTTTTTGTTTTCCTGTTGTCATTAATGGTGCTCAAGTTGGTGATGCAGTTGTTGTTGTAGTTGGGGTTTTGTCCTTGTTGCTGTTTGTGATTGTTATTATTTGGGGGGGGGGGGGGCTGTTTTTGATGCAGCACGCGTGGACGCATTATGCAGACCACGTGTCCATCTGGAAGCGTCCCTGCTTGTCCGCGACAGAGACAAGAGTCCTGGCCTGCATCTGATCGCCATCGAAGAACACTGCGGCACAGCAGGAAACAATCGCGAACAGGACGTCAGTCGGCATCGACTTCGCGTTTCCACACACGTAGGTCAGCGTGGGCTGATCCTCACCGGCCTTGTCAGACATGAGCGATGCCACCGTCTTGGCGTGCTGCCCAATCTGGTGCTGCACGTACACCTTGGCGCGCGAGTCGCGCGAAAAGGCAGGGATCACCTTCAGCCTCGCCAGTTGGCCGCCAGACTGGTAGGAAGCCCACTCGTCCGCGTAGAGGTAGTCCTTGGCTTCATTGCGGCAGCCAAAGAAGAGGTAGATCGGCGTCTTGGCCCAGTCGCCGCCCTCCGCGGCACACTGCCGAATCATCGCGCGCAGCGGCGCCACGCCGGTGCCGGTCGCCACCAGAAACAGCGGCATCGGCGACGGCGGTGGGGTCAGCGTGCCTTCCCAGATGAAGCAGGTGAGGTCGTCACCGACGGCGGCCTGGACGAGCTGCGTGCTGCACAGGCCGGTGCGCTGTCGCTTCAGCGGCGTCGTCCAGGCGAGCTGCGCCACGGTGAGGTGCAGCCGGGCGCCGTCCATCTTGGGGGACGAGGACAGCGAAAAGTAGCGGGGGCGCATCAGCGGCAAAAAGGAGAGCACGAGCTCCAGCGAGGGGTGCAGATAGGCAAAGTCGAACAGCACCTCGCACATGTTGCGCTTCTCGCGATGGGCGTAGGTCAGGTACTCGTTGACGTTTGACGCAATCTCCATGAGCCGCTCCTTCACATTGGCGCAGGCCTCCTCGGCCGTCTCGTCCGCCGCGTCCGTGAAGCAGGCGACGTCGCAGCACTCCGCCAGCATCCAGAAGCACTCCTGCGTGGCCACAGCGTCCAGGTCAAAGTAGTGCGTGAGCAAGGTGCGCGAGGACATGGGCACGGAGAAGAAGGGTCGTGCCGACTGCGCCCGAAGACCGTGCGACGTGTCCGCAGACACCACCAGCGTTTCCTCGCCGGTCAAGTGCAGACGGCTGAGCAGCGAGTCCACCAGCTCGCGGCGGTTGGGCACGTACACGCCCAAGGCATCACCAACCACGTACGGCACCACACAAGCACCGTCCTCAGCCTCGCTGAACGCGGTTGTGTTGGGGCGCGCCGGTGGTGCGTGGGGCAGAAGCTCAAGGTGGTGGACCGCCTGGAAGTGGTCCTCCGCGGTCAGTCGACGGTTCACCTGCACGCGCGCGGTGAACGTCGGCTCCCGAAAGGGCAGCGTGGTGGGCTCTGCCTGCGCCTCCGTTGTCGATGCCTTGCGCTCGCACGCGTAGAGCGGGAACAGGTTTGCCTCGAAGGGCCCCCAGTGTGCCGCGGCCCCGCCACGCTCGCCGTCGCTGGCCGGGGCTGGGCCGCACAGCGCCGTCCACAGCTCCGGCAGCCACACGAGGAGTGCCTCGTCGACGCCCTTGGCATCGCTCTCATCTCCCAGGCCGCGGTTGAGCAGAGGCGTCGCGCCAAGCTGGCTCAGGCGGTTGTGCAGCATCTTGGCTACGAGGTTGAAGCGGCTGTAGAAGCTGTCGCCAACGCCGAAGACGGCGTAGTGCAGGCCGCTCAGCTTTGGGCAGTCGGCGGAGAGAAGACGTGCCCATGTCTGCCGTAGCGTATTCGGCGCATCGCCCTGGTTCGCGTTCGACGTCATGAAGAGAATCGGTGACGCCTCCATCGCGGCCCCAGCTGCTGTGGCGCACCACGATTCAATGGGGAACTCGTCGGCCGAGAAGACTTGCACACTTGTGAGGCCGCGGCGAAGCGCCATTCGGGCGACGCGGAATGCCAGGCGCTCTGCGTTGCCCGTTTGGGTGCCGTACAAGATGGTGAGGCGATCGAACGTCATGATGGACGCTTGAGGGGAGAAAGAAGAAAAGGAAAAAATATGTGTGTGTGTGTGTATGTGTGTATCTGAACGAGTGGTGAATAGAAAGAGTGAACCGAGAAGGAAAGATGTTTTGGGGTTTTTTTGTGAGATTTCCTGTAGTTGAGGGGCTGGAGAAAGATGGCAAACCTGGGCGTGGGCAAGAAAAAGGAAGAAAGCAAGATAAGGGAAGATGATAGAGGAGAGCGGGCAGGAAAAAAAAGTGGTAGGAGTGGTCATTCGACAGCAGAAATAGGCATGCCGGATCTGATGAAAAGATGGCGTGCGATACACCCATCCAGCGCCGCTAATATATAGCATAACACCAACGAAAACAAAGCAGTTGCATCACAACACTGGCAAGGTGGAGGAAGCAGTAGTATTAGTACGGAAGGAAAAGAGATTTTTGAATGCAACTTGAGAAACAGTGATCACCCAGGATGCAGTAGGTTGTTGTTGTGGTTGTGGTTCGCTGAAAGCTCTGCCTGGCATGGCATGTGGTTTGATTCCGCACCGTGCACTTGCTCGTGCAGAGAAGTACGCTCAAAAAGAAGAAAAAGAAAGGTCAAAAAATGATGTGGCGACTGCGGCAACGACAGACACACAGCTCACATACACACATCCATCACACCGTGCGATACTCAAGGATAACAATAGTAAAAAACAATCACCAACAGCAAGAACGAAGCAGCTCGTCCCTGGAAAAGCAAAAAAAAAAGGTGAAGAAACTTCACAGGGACTCACTGTAGTCTCTTCTGCAGCTCGTGGGCGAGTGTCGCGCTGCTGACCATCTTCGCCTGAAGCTCATTCCTGCCGGCAAACACTTTCGATGTGTAGGTCCACAGGTTTTCGTTGGCGTCTACAACGATCTGGAGGTAAGTCCGACGCATGTACAGTGTCATCTCACGCACGCGAGACTTCACCACCGGGTTGGCCTGCGCGTTGGGGACACCCGCAAACACGCCCTCAACGACGGTCTTCGCCGCCTCTTCAGCGCTGTCGAGCATGCGGAGCCAGTGGTCGCTGAACTCCGTGGCGACGGCGAGGGTGGCCGCCAGGTTGACCGTGCTCGGGAGCTGGGCGGGGTCGACCGGGAGGTGGTCCTGATTCGGCAGCAGGTAGTCCTCGCCGAGGTGCTCCTTGACCGCGCTGATCAGTTCGCTCAGGGACTTGAGGCTCGCGTTGCGGCTCAGGCTGTCCTCCGTGGCCCACTGTGTCGTGCTCGCCTCCAGCGCGTCCTCGAGCTGCGCCACGGCGGCGGCGCCGGCAATGTACCGCACGCTCTCGTCGCGCGAGGAGCTGACGCCGTTCGCGTCCATGCCCGGGTTTGCCGCAACCAGGTCGCGCCAGGAGCCCAAGGCACAAAAAACGTTCACACTGCGGAAGATGAGTTGGGCGATGCGGCAGGTGTGCCGCTTGGACAGGACGTCCACCAGCTTCAGCAGCTGGCCGAGAACGAGGTCGCACTGCTTGCTGGCGCTGCTGTCGTACGGCTGCTGGGTGGACCCCGCGCGGGTGCCGAAGGTTGAGCAGCGGAACATGGCGTAGTTGAGCAGCTCCAGCTGACCCGATTCCTCGAAAAGGCGATAGGTGAGAGAGTGCGGGCCGAGGGTGGCCAGGTAGGCCCTGTTGGCCATAATCTGCGTCGTTGTCGCCGAGGCATCCATGGTGTTGCGAAACGGCGAGAAGACAATGTTGTCCACCGTCTCCAACGAGGCCGCGTCGTTGCGGAAGGCCTGCAGCAGCGTGCTCTTCAGCACCGCCTTGGCCATCTCGAGCGTACTGCTGAGGAGGAGGAGGGGGATGGGGTCGAGCGAGGTGCACAGGTACTGCTTCACCATCTCCAGCAGCCGCAGCGAGGCCAGCACGTCGGTGCGCCGCATCACCATCGACAGCTGCTCGGCGACAGAGGCCTCCACCATCGACATGGCCGAGCCCAGCACCGCGCGCGCCATTTGCTCGGCCACGGCGAAGTTCTCGCCGCCTTCGAGCTCGCTGGCCTCGCAGAAGAAGTTGCCGATGAAGCCGCACTCACTGACGCACATGTTGACGAGGACGCGCAAAAACTGCGCCAGCTCCCACGCCCAGCAGCTCGTGGACCGCAGCAGCCCCGCCGTGGTGCTGTTCAGGCTCAGCTTCGCGTGGCGGACCTCCAGCGCGTTCACGGCCTGCGCCGTCTCGGTGAAGTTCGCGGCGCGGAGCGCCTGCAAGTTGCGGCGGGGTGGGGCACCGGCCACGGCGGCGGCCGCGCGGTCGTCGGGTGTGCGCATGTGCTGCGAGATGCTGCGATCGCGCTTCGCCAGCGTGCGGGCCTTGTAGTCGAAGGGACCCGGCGTTACCTGGCTGCCGGCGGGGGCTCCCGGGTCGCGGTTGGCCGCCAAGGTCGTCCAGTCCTCGCGGGTGATGAGCGGGTCGAGCGGGTTGGCGTGCGCCGCGGCGGCGTCCGTGAGGGCGGCCAGGGCGGCGCCTGTACGGCTGCTGTAGTGCCGGGACATGACCTGCACGTACTGTTTGGCCACCTGCACCGCGACGGGGGTGTTGTAGAGCTGCAAGAAGCGGTAGGCGAACTGCTCGTTCTCCTGCATGTGCTCCTGCTGCTCCTCAATCGTTTCCGGATGCTCGTTGAGGGCGTCGATGCGCAGCATCAGGTAGCGCCGAAGCTTGTCACCCGCCCTCTGCGCGGCCACCGTCAGCTTGGGCCGAATCTCGTTGTCCACGGCGGACTTGTGCAGGGCCTTGTTGCTCGCCAGGAACGAGATCTTGTGGTTCAGCTCGCGGAGGCTGCTCAGGTAGGCCGGGCTCACCTCCTTGGTGGCGATCTCCTCGCAGAATGAGTCACACTCCTGCAACGCCGAGTACACCTCATTGATCTTGTTGCTGACCAGTCGGCGGTTGTTGACGCTGCAAACGAGGCCATCTGTCTGCATCTGCATCTTGGCAATGTCGTCTGACGTCTCCGCCAGGTTGCGCTGGAAGGTGAGAATCTCTGTTTCAAAGTCATCGAGCTTCTTCTCGCTGTCCGAGTACTCGTGGAAGAGGCGGCAGATATCCTCGGCACAACGCACGTGGTCCTGGATGAAGTCGTCACAGACGCGCCGCAGTTCCTCGTCGTGGTGCTGCAGGGTGGCGTTCAGGTCCTCGTCGCTCTTGAGGTAGGCGAGGAAAGCCTCCTGGTCCTCGTCGTTGTGGCTGTGGAGAAGTTCATCCAGCTCGTCTAGCTGAACCAAGACGTTGTCGGCGCCGTCACCGCCACGAACGCCGAGCGCGGTTCGTGAGCTTGACATCTACGCGACAGTGCTAAACGATAATAATAATAAAACGAGAAAACAATGGTGTGTGTGTGTGAGAGAGAGAATGGCACTAGATGCACAAAGACAAAAGTAGTGCTTGGTACCAAAAGAAAAAAAAAGGTACAACGAAGTACGACGAACTGGCAGGAAATATTCAGATGCACGAGACACAAGGAGGAAGTGAGGATGATTCGTGATTGTTTTTTTTTTTTCCTTTTTTTTGTGTGTGTGTGTTTGATTAAGGATTATAAAGAGAGAGCCACATAAGCGACGGTGAGGATGAGCAGAGAGTAGGCTGGCTACGCAAAGCCAATCGTAGACGTCTCTGGATGGAATCATAGCGTGCATCAGTCCCTGTGCGCATCCCTTTGGATGACTACACACGCAGAAAAGAGGAGGTGTGCAGGTGCCACGCCACAATACAGGTGGTGAAGCATTGCGGTTCAGGCGGAATGAAGCGCACCAGACATGCCTCCATACATATGTTTTCCCAATTTGGAGCATCTTGGTTTGTGGGTAAGAAAAGAATATTCAACTTGCGAGTACCATTGAAAGCGGGATCAACAAAAAAAAAGGAAACACGTGTCTCTTCCCACGCCGACACAAGCGCACGCCCACACGGAAAGACAGATATGTGTGTACAGGTGCTGGTCAAGATATCAGAGAGAGAGAGAGAGAGAGACAGCCAACTACGACGATCAACAGAAAAGGGAGCAAAAAGAACAATTAAAAGATGCAGAGACAGAGAGAGGCCCGCGTCACGCCCAGTTTCATTCGCTTCTTTGACTCCGAGACTTCCTGATTGTTTTCCTTCTGTTTACAGCTCCTTGTGGCTGGCGGTCGAAGGCGTGCTCTCAGACAAGGCAGAGCAGGAGTTCAGGATTTCAGAGAACGTCTCACTTGTGATCTGCAGCAGGACGGCGTCCTGCACGACACGGCAGCTGAAGCTCGGGATAAACAAGTCTGTGTGGAGGGCCTCGGGTGCGACAACGGACCAGCTGCCGAGTTCCAGCGAGATGGCCTCGCGGCCGGCAAAGATCTCCACGCAGCCGGAAATGACGAGGGTGAAGTACTGCGACGGCACGCCATCGCGGTAGAGCCACACATTCTGCCGGTCCTCCATTGGCAGGCCGCGCGCGTCCTTGGGGGCGCGGACGCGGTAGGCGGGCACCAGGCTGCCGAGTGCCTGTGCCACCGTCTTGGAGTCCTTCATACTCAGCTCCTCAATGACTTCGGAGAGGAACAGGGCTGCAGCTTTCACTTGGTTGTGGTTGAGATGAACGCGGCGAGCGTTCTTGGCAGAAAGACCCACGTGACGGCGCATGAGTGCGCCAGGGCCGGTGAGGACGTGCGCGTCCGTGTTGGGTTGGTTGGGGTCGACATCGTACTCGTCGAAGATCTCACTGTGGATGAGCTCCTCAATCACGTCCTCCATCGTCACGAGGCCCTTGATTTCGTAGTAGGGATCGCGCTGCGGACGCTGCTGGACCTCTTGCACCAGCGCAATATGCGAGTTGCCCGTCTGAAAGTACTTGAGCATCGAGATGAGCTTCGTCTCAGACGACACAACGTGGCAGCTACGGTTGTAGAACTTGACCAGGAGAAGCACCTTGGTGTTCTCGTGCAGGTTCGCCATGAGTAGATCCTTTGCGAACAGAAGGCCAATGATGTTGTTTTTGGAGGTCTGGTAGACAGGAATGCGACTGTGGCCGCGGTCTGTGATCAGCTGCAGCGTTTCTTCGTTCAGCAGCTCGCTTGCCTCGAGCATCAGCACTTCTGAAATGGGCGTCATCACCTCCATCACGGTCTTCTCGTGCAGCTCCATCGCGCCGACCATGAGGTCGACCTCGCCGGTGGCGATGCCAGACTCAGCGCCGTGCGCCGCGTGCATCACCATGAGCTTCTTGAGCTCATCGCGCTCGTAGATTTGGCCAGGGTCTTTGCCGATGAAGTAGTCGAGCATCATCGACAAGGGCTTCGCGATGGGGTAGAAGAGGATGACGAAGAACTTCACAATGGGCGCCGACTTGGAGCCGACGGCGAGGGCGTGTGCGGACATGAGCGCCTGAGGGATCACCTCACCGCCGAGGGTGGTGAGTGCCGTGGAGATGATCGTCGCGAGCCAGCCGTGCAGGTGGGAGTCCGTGATTTGGGCGATGAGGGTGTTCACGACGACGTTGCCGAAAATCAGCGTGCACAGGAGTTGGTTGCCCAGCTGACGGATCGGGAGAATTTTGGACGCGTACGTCTTGTCCGGCTCGGAGCCGCTGTCCGCAATGATCTCCAACGAAAGCGTGTCGAGGCCGTTCAGGGCCAGCGTGAGGCCGGCAAAGAGCGCCGCGAAGAAGAGAAGGACGGTGTCCGCGATAATCAAAAAGGTCCAGCCCGAGCCGTCGAGCGCATCCTCGGGCGTCTCCTCATCGAACGCAAACGAGCTGCCAGAGTCGGCGTGGGCCGCGTGCGTGGCGATCATGACGCTGCAGAGCGAGCTGACCAAGAGCATACGCGCCAACGCCACCTTGCGCCGCTGGACGCGCGAGCGCGGCAACGTGTAGAGGGCACCGTACGTGGACATGTCTACGCGCGCAGCTGTCACTCAGAACAGGATCCAAAGAAGCTGGTAAGGGGAGGAAGAGAGAGAGAGAGAAGGGCAACACGTAACCAGAAAAAAAAGAAAAGTGCCCAGAAAATCAACGTGGTAAGCGGCACGAGGACGAGAAGAAAAAGCGCAAGGGATGCCGGCGTTGCTTGAATCACGTTTCGATATGCAGCAATGGTGGTGCCCGTCTCAGGTATCTTTGGAGAGGCAGAACCAGCAGGTGTGTGTGTGTGTGTGTGAAGGAGGGGGGGAACTCAGGCCTTGCTGCGTTCCGTTTCCGCTCTGGCTTGTGCGAATATCTGCAGCCACACCAGTGAGACTGGGCGTGAGAGAGAGCAGCAGCTGCAGACACAATGATCGTTGACGCGAAGAGAGAAGGGTAGAAGGAATAGGGAGATGGAGGGCAGTGCGGTCGAAGGATGAAGAGACAAGACACAGTGGTCAAGGTAGTAAACATTGATAGCTGTGTGGCAGGCGCGCCATACTGTCCCTCTTGGGGGGCAACAACACAGTACCTTTTGGTTGCTGTTCAACAACGAGAAGACTCTCTCTCTCTCTCTCTCTCTCTCTCTCTCTCTCTCTTGTTCGTTTTAAGTGAGCAAAGTGGACGCACTTCTACATATTTCGGTGCAACGAGTTTAGCTGTGTGGCCAGAAAAGAAAGAAGGGGAAGGAATGAAGAAGCAGAGGAAGTAAAAGGAGCAGAGGATGAAACAAAAGAGAGAAACAAAAAAAAAGTGTGTGGTGCTACCAAGGTCGGAGGCGGCGCTGCGTGGATGAAGAGGCCGCATCCAAAATGTCCAGAGCCAAATCGCGCGCAGCCGCCGAGGGACCGGCGCTCGTTTGGGGCACCGAAGAGAAGGTGTAGGTGCCTTCACCACGGTCCCACTCGTTCAGACGTCTTGCCGGCGCAGACGGCTCTCGAGGCTTGTGCCGCGTGTGCAGGGGACGATTGAACGGCTGTGGGGAGCGGTCACGGCGCATGGGGGTGCGCGGCGGCGGTCGTGGACGCGCGAAGGCCCCGTGCGGAGGGGAGAGCAAAGGATCGCCTTCGTGAATGAAGGACGGTGGCAAGGGCGGTGTGTCTTCGGCGCGGGGAGGCTCCAGTGCGGCCACAGCGACGGTGCGCCGCGCAGGGGTCAGGGTCGAAGAAGATGTCTGCGGTGAGGATGGGGCCTCCATCAGCGCCGGCATCGCCTCATCCAAGAAGTCCGCGCCGATCGTCTCTGTGGGGGCCTCGGACATGGGGCTCGCCGGCGACGCGTTTGGCGCCGCGGCCACAGGATGTGAGTGCGTGCCGGGGCACGGGCCGGCCGCGTCGGCCGCGTTGTGTCCCACCGATGCGGCCACCTTGCCGGTGTCGGACGTGGTGACCGAAGGCGGCGCCACAGGGTGTGCCTCCACGGCGGCGGGGGCCATAGCCCTCTGCTGTGGTGGTGGTGAGGGGAACGGTGGGGCCATTGGCCAGGACACCGAGGCCGGCGCGTCTTCGGGGCCCCAGAGCGCGACCAGCTGGTGCACCAGTGCCGCCCTCTCCACGCCGCTCAGCCCGCACAACGCGTCCAGCGCGCACGGCAGCGGCGCCTCGCACGCGACACCAGCCGCCACGCCGGTACGGTGGAGACTGAGCCGCAGGGACACGTAGCGGCAGTTGAGGCCGTCCTGCTGGCGCGCGTCGGGCGAGGCCGCGAGGCGCTGAGCGAGGGGCAGCGCAGGGGCCCGCCGTGCGGCCGTCGCCGCCTGGTCGCGCTGCAGCAGCACCGTCGCCACGGCCGCCGCCATGGCGCCCCAGGCCAGCGCAGGGGCGGCGTGGCGGCGCGCGGCGTCGTCTGTGCAGTGGCCCTCGGTGCCCCACGTGAATCGCAGGCCCAGCACGCCAGCGAGCCGCGCGGCCTGCCACAGCGGCGTCGCACCGTGCCAGAGACGTCCCAATGGCACACCGGTGAGCTCCGCCAGGGCGGCCAGGCCACAGCGGCACAGCGTCCCCGAGACGGCCTCGCTGCCCAACTCGGTGCGCGACGCGTCCTCTGGCTCGATCAGGACCAGCCGATCGGATGCGGCGCGGAGCGGGTCGGCGTCCGCCGGTGACAAGGCCGGCCCGCGCAGTGCGGTGTAGGTGAGGCGGAGGACGCAGTGCAGCAGCGGGCCCTGCCCCGGCTGCCCCTCCCAAGCCACCAGGTGCAGCGTGTGCAAGCCGTCACCGGGCCAAAGCGCGAGAGGCCAGACAGGAGCCGGTGCCGTCAGAGAAAGCCGCTCGAGCAGCGCCTTCACGCTGGCGAGCTCCACCACCGGCAAAAGCTCGTGCGATGGCGGGGACAGCGCCGCCTCCGCGCTGCCATGGCGGCACACCACACCAAGCCGCGTGGGGAGACCGAGACCCGCGTAGAGTACGTCCGCCCGGCCGCGCCGCGCATGGGCAAAACACGGATGGAGCTGCACGCGCCTCGACGACGCCGTGCACGCGTCCGCGGTGGGAAAGACAAGCGCGAACGCGAGCTGCGGGTGCGCGAGGAGTGCCGCGGCTGTGGGAAAGCGGCGGTGGAGGGCGGTGGTGGCGACGGCGCTCGTCGGGACGGGTGGGTTGTGTGCGCAGCACGTGGCATCCGTTGACGGTGGGGTGTGCCACCACGACTGCAGCACGGCCTCGACGGCCTCAACAGGCACGGGAAAGGTGGGGACGACGGCGGTGAGCAGGGCGAGGGCATCGTGGAGGGGCGTGAAGTCGGTAGGGTCGTCCGGCCAGCCGGTGCGGCGTGTCGTGAGCGTGTACGCATCACGCGGAGCAGCACCGTGCATGGCGGCCCGTGTCTCTGGCGTGTCGCGTGTCTTCTCCATCATGCCGCTCCATGGTGCATTCACAGACAAAGGAGGAGGGGCACGGTGGCGACGGCGCACGAGCTGGCCATCAGGCGACCACTCAACCCATCGGTGCCAGACGCTGGTCGGGCAACGCAACGCCTCCACGTCAATGGTGAGAGGATCTGTGTGAGTCTGAGAGGATGTGTGTTGCAGCTGCTGCACGACCATCGACGCAGGCACGAAGAAGTCTGGAATGGCCGAGAGCAAAGTCTGCCCGTTGCAGGAGGCGGACGCAGCCTTCTTTCCGCGGCGGGCACCGGTGGGGAGTGCCAAGGCAACGTGGTTCAGCAAATCACGCAGCGCCGCGCTGCGCATAAACCGTGGTCGCATTGATTTCTGTTGGTGTTGTTTTCGTTTTCTTTTTTGAGGAGAGTGAGGGGAGATCTGGCTTGTTTTGGGCCGAAAAAAAAAAGGTTGAAGGAGATGGAGATGAAAGAGTAGGTGATGGAGCACATTCCAAAATGGAGTGATCATGTGCGACGAGGAAGGAGTTGCATACGGTGAAGAGATACCGTGGCTTCACCGATGAGTGCAACACTGCGATAAACACGAGCAGCACTCGGGATCAAAGTGAGAGGCACATGTTGGATCGACTCGCTATCGGCAAGGACACGTGTACTTGTGGTGTGTGCGTGTATGTGTGTTGTGTACCGTGTCTGTCGGAGCGGGTGTGAAACAAGCGAGCAAGCTGCTGAGTTGTTGTTGTTGTTGTTTGTTTCTTCGCAATGGACAAAGCAAAAAAAAAAAAAGAGGAGGCAAAATAATGGCACTAAGAGAGAAAGCGATCGCACAACACGTGCAAAACAAAACAGTAATCGGAGAAATCACTCACGGCGCTAAACAGGCGTGTCACCGTGCGGCTCCCCGCCGGGGCCGTCCGCGTCGGACCATGTCGTGACTTCCTCATCCCGTAACAGCGAGCGCTCCACGATTCGGCGACCACTGGAGGGGATGAGCGACCACCAGAACGTGGAGGGGTTGTCATCGCGCCACAGGAGCCGCATAAGCCGCTGGCACTGAGCTCCCCACTGACGACAGAACCCATTCTGCTCCACGGCCCGAATGGCCGCTCGCTGAAGTTGCAGAAGGTCGGGAAACCAAAACAACTTGACCGTCGCGTACAGGCCCAGCGACAAGCAGATCGTGCCTGTCAGCACCACGTACTGCAGATAAAAAGACGGGTTGCGCAGCAAAACGGAGAAGGTCTGGTTGGTGCCGGGCGTGGCCGCGGCGAGCCCAAAGCAGAGGAAGCACGACCATACGGAAAAGAAAAAGCACTGCCAATGCGCGACGGTGATGCTGTGCGACTCGATGCAGACGGTGAAGGTGTGGATCGTGACGACGGCAAAGTAGGCGGCGTAAAAGTCACCAAGGCGGTCCAGCTCCCACCCACCACGAAGGATCCCGCCGACACCCGACTGTTGAAGGCCGACGGAAAGCAGGAAAACGGCGGAGCCCTGCAGAATGGCGCGCAGCACGTAACCGTAAAACGTGGTGACGCTGAGGTAGCGGCCGCGCTGCGACATGGTATAGAGCTGCGGGTTCTGCAGGAGCAGGAGAGGCGAAAGCGGTACATCCATCACGCAGAGAAACGTGACGGGGACTGTAGGGATGGCGTTGTATAGCATGAGACTGTACGAGTCCCAGTAGGAGATGCCCGAGAAGTCAGTCCAGTGGTTGAACAGCATTTGCACCCACGCGATCAGTACCGTCTTCCAGAAGCTCTGCTGGATGATCATCGCGCTTCGCTCGTACGCCATGTGGCCGTGCACCAGCAAGAGCCGCGCGAGAAGGCGAAACTCGCCAATCGCAAAGTCGGCGGCCAAGGCGGCCTGGTTGCCCTCTCGGCCGCGAATGCCGACACCAACGTGCGCCGACTGGATCATCGCCACATCGTTGCCGCCATCGCCAATGGCCAGCGTGATCTTGCCCGAGGCACGCACCATATCCACAAAGAGCGCCTTCTGATCCGGCGCGGTGCGGCTGCAGATCACCGTCCGCGCGTGCAATAGCACGAGCCGGAAGCGGCGGCGAAGATCGGCATCGCTGCAGGCGAAGATCATCTTGGTCACACCGCCCGAGAGAAGCACGCAGTAGTTCAGCGCGACGCCGCTGTGCGTGGGGCCCGCCGCGTCCGTGGTGAGCTGGCCCACGAGCGGGACGGTCGCGTACGGTGCCGCACCGCGCAGCCGGCTGTTGAGCGGCTTCAGGACCGCCCCATCGCGATCCACAGCGTGGCGATCGGTGAACTCCCGCACCACGTCGCGCAGTCCTGACGCCCGGTACCACCGCCGCCACCGCCGGCCGCACGTCTCGCCCGACGCGTCCTCGGCCACACGGACGAGGCCCAGCCGCTCGAGATCGCGCCAGACGCGGTCGATTTGCGCCCGCACGTGCGCGAACTGATCGGCCGCGGTCGGACGCCGCGCGGGGCTCTCGGCGAGGAGCGAGATGACCGTGTCGCACGGCCGCAGCAGGCCGCTGGCGACGGCGGTCTGGCGCGCTGTCTCGGTGCGGTCGCCCGTCAGCACCCACGTGCGAATCCCCGCGTGGCGCAGCTGCGAGATCGTCTCGGGCAGCGCCTCCTGGAGCAGGTCCTCGACGGCGGTGCAGCCACAGTAGAGCAGGTCGCGCTCGAGCTCGGCGTAGAGGCCCTGGATGCACGCCTCCCGGTTCTCCGCCGTCACGCAGCGCGCGGTCGAGGACTCAAACGACTCGAGCCACCGCTTGGCCTCCGCGGCGGGCAGGCGGCGGTAGCCGTAGACGAGTGTGCGCAGCCCACACGAGGCCAGCTTTTCCAGCATGGCCAGGATCTGCGCCTGCTGCCCGTCGCGAAGCCGGTCGGCGCACAGCGGGAGAACCGACTCATCCGACCCCTTCATCAGCACCAGGTACTCGCCGCCGCACTCGTCTGCGCTGGTGGGGCTGGAGGTGGCTTCGGTGGAGGCGGCCTCGAGGCCACGGTCGACGCGGACGAGCACGCTCATGCGGCCGCGCTCCGAGGTGAACCCAAGCGTGTGGCAGACGGTGGCGCGCACCACCAGGGCGGGGGCCACGTGCGGGGTCGCGCTGCGCGAGACGTACTCGGCCTTGATGGCATGGCGCGAGCGGCTCAGCAGGCGCAGCCCGCCGAGGGTTTCCGCACCGTCCACGAGCGCCGCCTCGTCCGGCGACACCGAGAGCCACTTGCTCGGCGGCGGCGCCGCGCGCGGGGCGGCGGCGGCACTCCCACGGCTGGGAGGCGGGTGTGGACGACCTGCGCCACTGGACGGCCCCTCTGTGCGCCAGGCGGAGGTGGGCGAAAACGAGACAGGGGCGGCGGCGTTCATGGCCGCCTCGATCGTGTTGCAGAACGCCATGGCGAGCACCAAAAAGTGCGTGGCGGACGTCGGGTCGTCCACCGCGGGCCGCACAGACGGCGCGCGCACAAAGGGCGGCGGTGGCAGCAGCGGTGCACCGCTCTGCGCCGCCGTCTCGCAGTCCAGCTTGACAGCGTCGTCGCCGTCACCGAGGGCACTGGGGTGTTCGTACAGGAGTGCCGGGTCGCTCGCGGTGACGAGGCAGCGGAAGCGCATGCGATTTTGCGTCAAGGTGCCCGTCTTGTCGGCCAGCACGTACTCCACCTTGCCGAGCTCCTCGGCCAGTGCGGAGTTGTTCACCATAACCGGCTTCCCGTCGTACTTCAGCGCGTCGTCCCAGCGAATCACGGCGCTGACGTACGCCTTGGAGATCTCAATCATCGTTTTGAACGACATGGGCACCATGGGCGTCAGCATCGTGAAGAAGCGAAGCGGCAAGATGGGGAAAAACTCGTTCGACGGAACAGGGTGCGCGCGCGTGATGCCCAGGTACCACGCGTGCTTCGGGGCAGCGCCGAGGTGCGTGCACGACAGCAGGCTGTAAATGACCATCAGGATGAACTCAAACGCAAACAGGGGAATGGCGAGCAGGTTGAGGCTGCGGTCGATAGAGGCGACCTTGGTGATGGGTGTGTTGCGCGTCATGCTCAGCTTGCTCTCCATGCCGGTGAAAACAGCCAAGCCGAGCACCATGCGCGTGTTCTCGACACGGCTGTACGAGAGGATGAGGTTCTCCTGTGTCACGGGCTGCGTCTTTGAGGGCCCTGTGAAGGGAGGAAGGGCGGCGGCACCCGTTGCTGCGTGGCGCTCCTCTGCACCAAGGCGGTGAGAGCCACCACCTACACCACCACGCGAGGTGTGGTTGCCGCTGCCCTCCAGAAGCCGGCTGGTTTCGTCCGTTTCGGCGATCGCGGAGTTGCTGCTCGCGCCGGACGACACGCGGAAGCGCACGCCAGGTCCGTTCGCCATGGCAGCCAGAGGAGCCAGGGAATGTCGCGCGTCGTGAACGTGCTCAGTGGTAGACGACAAGGACGCCGGAGCGGTGTAGTGGATGGCGCCGGTGAAGACGTGCAAGAACGGGTTGGGGCCCTCCGAGTCGAGCACGAGCTGCGACTGCTCCAAAAAGGCCATGGCGCCGTCCACGTCGGCCGCGCTGGAGGCGCCGAGAGAACGGGGCTCTGGGGTGGCGGGGCGCGGCGCGTGGCTGCTCACCCGCATCGGCTGCTCACGGTCGCTGGATGATCGGGTGAGGTAGTCATTGAGCAACGCGTGTCTCTCCTTGGTGCCAGTCTCGCCGTCGATGGACGCGGTGGAGATGAGGGCCTCTCCGTAGGCGCCCGAGGTGAAGAGGACGACAACATCGCACGGCACCACTTCGGACGGACCGAGCACCACCACATCCCCGACACGGATAGCCTTGCTCGACACCTCTTTAATGCGGCGTGTGTGGGGATCGACGATGCGATGGGTGCGGTTGTTGTTCTCACGGTCTTGGCGGTGGCGACGCAAGTCATCGAAGCCCTCCTTGATCGTGTTTGCCAGCAGTGCCACGGCGAGGGGGAAGAGCGTCGTGTACGGGTTCACGGGGGCCACGCTGGGAATGAACTGCAGCGCGGAGATGAGCACAAAGTAGACGCTGATGGGCCGCTGCAACTGATCAAACAGGTTCAGTGGTAAAAACGTGAAGATGTTGTACTTTGAGCTAATGACAGTGTTGTCACAGTGCTCCGTGCGCTTTTTCGGGTCATTCTTCGCGTCACAAACAGTAATGGACCTTCGCTCGTCGATGCGGTTTCGCCTGCGACGACGGCAAAGGTGGCGGAGACGACGACCGATTCCCATGGCTAACGACTTGCAACGAGGACGATACGCGCAAGTGAAGCCAACGAAACGAAAAAGAAACGCAGAAGAGAGAGTGAGAAGCGAAGAGAACAGAAGAGAGCAATTGCAAGTGGGATGGAACGCAAAAAAAAACAAGAAACAAAAGGAAACGGGCGTGGAGAAGCAAACAAAGAGCCAAAGATGACGGTGAGCCAATAGTCCCAGGCACGCACAGAGAGGGTTGTCTGTGTATGTGTGTGTGTGTGTGTGTGTGTGGTGGCCAAGTTAGCCGAGCAAAACAAAAACTTGAGGGCACGAAATGCCACCAAAGGGGCGATACAGGGAAGGCGGGACGCAGAAAAATAAAACAGAGAGATGCAAGAAACACAAAATCTGCTGCAGACGGACCTCCACTAACACTCTCCTTCTTTTCCTGTGAGGCGTGCGCAGTCGACGTGTGATGGAATTGAAAGGAAGGGAAGAGTGGAGAGGAAGAGTGGCCAAGTCAAGCTCGAAGCTGTGAATGATAGGTGTCGATGATGATGATGCAGTGCAAGGCAGGCAGGTACACTTGAAGCAGTCGGACGCGCTGCGTCTGATTCATCGTTGAAGTGTCCCTCTTGCTCTCGCATGAGCGCGGGAAAGGGTAACCCGTGTATCGCCAACGGAAGGCAGGTACTGTAGTCATCTACCCTTCACAACTCGGTGATTGGGGACGCGTGCGTGTGTGTGTGTGTGTGTGTGTGTGTGTGTGTGTGTGTGTGTGGTGCATTATTTCCAAATTGTTTGTGTGTGTTATGAAGATGTGAATATGTGTGCTCCTCGAGCAGCCCCAATGCAGGCGCCGTGTTTGTTCGTCCCTTCGGTTTGCATTTTGTGTACTCTCTGTTGTTGTTGTTCCTTTTGTTTGCTTTGCTCCGTCGCTCCTTGTGATCGTTCCTCTAGTCAGTGTGATGGCTCCAGTAAGCCGCTGATCTGCATAATCTGGTCGCTGCACTGCGTCTTCAAGGCAGCGCCTGCGGCTTCGTCTATAAATGTATTGCGAAATCGCCACGAAAGCCAGCAGTACATTTCGCTCTGTTTGTGGAGGCGCTCCCACTGTTGAAGACGCTGATCCAGCGCACGACGGTCCGAGGTGTGGATCCCTTTGGCCGTGAGCTGCTATGCGCGTTGATCTAGACGGAGAGCCGCGGGTTGGCCGCGCGCGTGGTCACGTGCCCATTCACAGAGCAGCTGTAATGTCTCGTCACTGGCATCACTGAGCGGCACATAGCAGAACAAAATACGATCTTGCAGGGAAAGATCAGTCACCGCCTCCAGCACGTCAGCGACGCGCATCAGTGAACGAGCCATGTCGCAGGCAAAGAACAGAGACCCGGGACGGCATGCCTCGGCGAAATCGCGCAGCAGCGTGGCGAACGAGAACATCGGTGGTGCTGGTGCTGCTGCTGGTGGCGCCGCGCCGTTCGCGTCCGCAGAAGCTACGCTGCGAGAGCCCGGTGCGGCTGCCTTGGCCATCTGCTCCAGACGCATCTCCGCGTAGAGCTGCAGAATATCGGAGGAGGGTAGCAGTCCTGCCTGCGTCAGTGGCTCCGGTTTGGCCCCCATGGAGGTGATGACGGAGGCCAAGTCCCCGTCGTGCAGGCTCGTGTAGCGTCCCACAGGGTGGTGGCGTCGCACGCCAAAGCGGCCTGCACGCCCACTCACCTGCTTCACCACCGCATCCGGCAGCGGCTGCATGCGCGTGCCGTCGAAGCGTTCGAGCGAGGTGAAAACAATGCGCTCCACGTTCATGTTCAACCCGTACGCGATCGCGTCGGTGGCCACCAAAACGTGGCGCACGGGCGTCGAGCGGGCGGCGAGTGAGCGCGGCACAGTGGAAGAGGTCTCGTCGGGCGTGGTGGTGGTGGTGGTGGTGGTCTCGCACGCGTCCACGGCAGACTGGACACCCTCGTTGAATCGCGCCACCTGGTGTTCGCGGACGGCGAACGGCATGGCACCGTAAATGACAGACACCCGTGTGTTCGGTGCGGCGCGCTCCACACGCTGTTGCAGCCCAAGCACGCCCTTCCGGGAGAAGCACACCAGGCAATCGCCGTTTTCGACCTGGCGCAAATCACCGCCCAGCGACGGCGAGTGCTCCAGGGGCACCAGGCGGCGGTGCTCCACCAGGTGAAGTCGCTTCCGCTCAAAGGTGTCGTAGAGAAGCTTCTCCACGAGCGGGATGGCCCGGGCTTCGCCACACAGGTGGATCTCGCGAGCGGGGAGACCGAGCAGCGCACGCGTCCACGCCCAGCCGCGGTCTCTGTCGCCGATGAGCTGCACCTCGTCGATCACGCCAACGTCCACGGGCACGTCAATCGGCGTCATCTCCACCGTGCACGACACGTGCTCGGCATCTCCGCTGAAGCGCCGCTCGTCGCCAATGAGCAGGTCACATGGCACCTGCGCGTTGAGCTGACGCCAAACCTGCCCGGCGAGCGCCTTCAACGGCGCCGCGTAGATTCCACTGCGACCGCGCAACAGAGCCTGTAGAGCGGTGCGGGTTTTGCCGCTGTTGGTGGGTCCGTGGTGGAAGTAGAAGGTGCGGTGCATCAGGCGTGCCTGCGGGTACCACTCCCATGGGGCCTCCATACGGACCTTGTGTGGTGCCTGGCGCACCAAGTGCCAGCGCAAAAAGCGCTCCATGCAGAGCCCAGCCTTGTCGGTGAGCGTGGTCGCGCTCGCGAACTTCTGCGCCCACGCGTGGTTCGACCAGACGCCAGGGTCGACGCGAAAGTCATCCAGTAGTCGTTTCAGCACTTGAGGCGAGGGCTCGTGGCAGCACCGAGAGAGTTTTTCACGGTAGGTGCTGCTCCTGAACAATCCCTCGCACATGTCATCGAAAGCAGTCACGGTCGCTGCGCTCGGCAGTGCGCAAGGTGGGGTAGATCCCTCGGTCGCATTCCTGTGACCACGAGCGTGACGGCGTGCGGTGTGCTGCTTGGGAGCTCGCTTCACCAGGTTGCGAAACATTCATAACAACGTCAAGACGGGCAAAACAAAATGAAAACAGGAAAGAGAGAGAGAGAGGCAAAAATGAAGTGACGAGAAAGAAAAGAGAAAGAGAAGGGGGTACCAGGAAGAACGGGAGCAAGCAACACAAACGGAGTAGAATGGCACTACCGTTCGCGCCTTTGTGTGAGAAAGAGAAAGAGAGCGATGACTGTCTTTCGAAGGATATCGGCGACGGGTTGGTCTTTATTATCGCGATGGAATGCATTTCGCGCGAGACAGATAAACGGGTGAGGAAAGTGAAAAAATGAGGAAGTAATGGAGGTTGATGCGGTGGTAAAATGAGCCCAATCGCTTCGCATGTGCTCCGCTGTAATCGCGCGCGATCTGGGAGTAGGGAGAATGGAGGGGGTGCAGAACAACGCGTGCTACAGTTGGCGTTGGGGGGGGGGGGCAAGAGAGTGGCTTTGGTACAGTCATGAGACTCGGTGACAGAAACCGCCAGTCGACAAACCACCGACTATTCTGTGCCGATCATCCTCCTCACTCGCACCCAAGGAAGAAAAAAGGGGCGGTGCTGCGCGGAGGCCGAGATTTTGCAGTTGGCCTTGTTTTTTGAGAATGCCTCACTTTACCTCGTGTCCGACGGTGTCTCCGTCTGTGTGAGCAATATGTTTGTGTGTGTGTGTGTGTGTGTGTGTGTGTGTTTCGATGTCATTGTGTTCTGCATATGGGCATCGATTATTGCTTACCATTTAATCCAACAAGATACATGAATAGGTTGCGACATCCACGCCGATGCACATCACGAAGCACAATGGCGGAACATGACGCTGCGCGCACAGGCACAAGAAGAAAAAAAAGGGGAATGAACGCGGTTGTGATGTGTGTGCGCGTGTGCAGGCGTGTATGTGCGTGACGCTGTGAAGTTGTCACACGCAGTGGAGGACAGGAAAGGCAGATCACGCCACGGTCTCCGCTGGTTTCCTACCAGGCGCAGTTTCCCTCTCTCATACCCTTGCGCCACACGCGCAGCGGCCTCACTGCAACTCTTCCCCCTCACCTTCCGTCTCTTTAGACAGCCTCTTCGTTGTCGGCACTCTTCTTGGGTCGGGTCGAGCTCTCGACATCGGCATCGTCCTCGCCAAACATGTAGTCCTTCTCGTGCTCGGCTAAAATCTCCACACTACGGGCGAGATCCTTGAAGAGGTTGTACACGACGCGGACGTCCGCCATGGCCACGACAGACGCTTGGCGCTTTTGGGCCACTAGATTTGCCGTTGTGATGAGCTGGAGCGCGTAGCGCAAGGACGTGGTGTGCGCGAGCATCATGAGGAGCCGGAGGGCATCCTCCGCCATCTCAACATCCTCCTCTTCGCAGCGGATCTTGATGATCTGGCCAAGCTCCTCTTCCGAGTACGACTGCGTGGAAATGATGATCATGCGGTCGAGGAGATCAATGGGGATGCCGTGTGGCGAGCGGTACTGCGTGCCGCGGATACGAGAAATGCCGCGGTTCGACGCGACAATCACCACGGGGGCGAGCGGGCTCTCAAGGGCGCGATTGAGCCACGAGAAGCACTCAATGTCCAGCATGTGGACCTCATCGATGAAAAGTACACCGGGCACAATCTCGCCCTTGCCCTCCTCACGCCACTCCGCCACACGCTGATCAATTTGCTCGCGCACCTCCGTCTTGATCTCGCCCGTGTCGCCAGCGAACAGGGCGAGGAAGCCCTGCTGGCGCGAGTTGATGACGTCCACCTCGTGCAGGGTGACCGTGTGCACCACCTCCTTGCGCTTGGAAAGCTCTCCCTCGGGGGTTTGAACGAAGCGGGTATTGGCGGCCATGGCGTCGTAATCCTTGCTGTGCACGAAGCTGCGGCCCAGCTTGTTCACGCGGCCCGTTGCCTTGTCGATGGTGATGACGTCACCCACCTGCGCCTTCTCCTTCTGCAAGCTTTCGATCATCTTCTGGCCGAGGTCAAACGTTGACTCCATATCGGAGGTCTTCAGCACCAGCTGACCAGTGCGCTGGCTCGCCTCCGCGGGGTTTGTGGACGGGCGGTCGATGCTGATCTCCACCACCTCGCCCTCAATCATCTCCGTCTCTTCGCGAATTCGCACGCCGATGCTGCGGCGAAAGGCCTGCGTGAGTGCCTCAGTTTTCGACATTTCCAGAGAGAAGATTTCACTGCCGGCGATCATCGTGAAAGGGGTCTCCGGGCCCAGCGATTGGGCCATGGCCATGGCAATCGCGGTCTTCCCAGTGCCTGGGCCACCGGCGAGCATGACGCACCGACCGGCAATTTTGCCCTCCTTGATCATCTGCACCACCACACCCGCGGCACGGCGGGCGTCCTTCTGGCCCACCATGCCTTGACTAGAGGTACGCGCCTCAAGGGTGTCGTCGAGGCCAAGACCACGGATGTGGGAGTGTGCACCAACGCGCTCCACGCGCGTGAGGTCACGAGCTTCCTCGGTCCGAACAGTCATCCTGGCGGAGGGAGTGAAAAGAAAAGATTACGACAAGCGAGTCTGTGATTCCTGTGATGTGCCTGAATAAAGCTACGTCAACTGTGTGGTCTCCTGTTTGTTTGTTTCTCGTAGCTTTCCCTGTTGAGAAGTAGATGGTTTCAAGCGATGGCGCAACGAGCCGTCAAAAATACGTGATTACCTAGTCGAGTGAAGACAGACCGGAAAAGTCACCGAGATGGAAAGCACAACACGGCGGGAGGGGGGGGGGGGGGGCAGTGTGTAGGAGAACGAGAAGAGGAATAGTGTGGGGGAGGCAGAGAGATGAAAATAGAGGTGTTTGGAAGATATCGACTACAACAACAACAACAACAAAAGATACCCTCGCACGGCACGTTGAGGAACGACGTCAAAAGAAAAAGGGGGAAGAAAGGGACGTTTCCTCTTCCACGCATGCCGCGTGCCGCGTGCCGCAAGACACGGTCAACGTGACGCGGACACGCACAGCACCGTGGGTGTAGAGTGGCACAGTGACATCGCAAGCAGCAAATGAAGGGAAAGGGCACTTCTTCTCATAGTTCATAGATGATATCTCTCTCTCTCTCTCTCTCTCTCTCTCTTTTCATGTTTACCTTTGTTCTTCACCCCGGTGGGTTCCCAAGCTGATGGTGGACTTTTTTATTTCTGCCAACAGCACGCGACAGTGAAACAAAGAAAAAAGGGGACAACAAAAGAAAGAAGAGCGGAACGAGATAAATCCAATGGTCGAAATGGGTTTTGATCATCAGCAAGGATGGTAAGACGACAACACTTTTTAGATCCTACAATTTAGACTCCAACAACGTCTTGGCACGTTCAATGAACTTTTTCTTCGCATCATCCTGGCTCAAGCTATCATACTTCTTCCAGGCACGGAACTTGCCATACTCGAGCAAGTTGGCGCGGGAGGGCTGCTTACGTGTGCACTTCCCACGTGTGGCGACGCACCACAGGCCGTACATTTCAATCTTGCCAGGAATAGAGAGGTGCTTGCGCTGGTCGCCCATCAGCTTCTCACAGCGCTTGAACTCTTCATCCAGAGTCGTCGTGGACATGTTTGTTGCTGCTCGTAGTAGTTGTGGTGTCGGATTCACGTGTCGGTGGGTCGGTATGGCGGTCAATGCAGCGCGATACTAACGATGGCGAGAAGAAGAAAGAGTCGTCAATCGAACTAGGCGAAATGACGTTGAAAACAAAAGAAAAACAGCGTTGAAGTGTCATTGGAAGAGGGGAGAAAGGGGAGAAAAGGGAGAGGGTTTGCACAAGTAAGCTCACGCCAACCAAGTGAACACACAGCGGAAGAGTGAAGCACCACGCACGATTGGGACTTTGTTCATGTACGTTTCCCTCGCAATAATACTAACACGCATGATGGACATACGTACACGAGTACAGAAAACGTTAAACCATGTTGTGCGGTGCGCGGAGTGCGGTGCCGATACGCATCGATAATCGCCGCACACAGAAAGGTTTCAAATATGAATATTATTTCTTTAGTTGTTGTGATGCAACGGCGCACGTGTTGTGCTCGATGGTTTGCTTTCCGTTTCGTCTTTCAGCAAGAGGAACGATGATGATGATGATGATGTGTGCGTGCGTCGTGTTAACCCTTCCATGACATCAGCTCGCAGACCCGCACGCGATCGGATAGCAAAGGGGGAGCGAAGGCGGCGGCGGCGAGCGGGCGGGCGATGGGGCGCGCAGTCCGCCGTCAACATGGGGGGGGGGGGGGGGACGCTCGACAAGACTGTGCTCGGATTTAATTGGAGTAGTACAGCCACCGACGTCGCCGTCCGCACGGAGAGAGTGCGCGGCGGCATCAGTCGTGCTCCATCACACGAAGCGCACGACAAAGTTTCCAGACTCGGTGGCATACTTGACACCCTTGTAGGTTTTTCCGATTTCGTTCAACACCTGAACCGAATCTACACGCACCGCACTCATTGTCTGGTTCTTAATGGTAAAAGAAACAAACGCGACACCGCCGGTAGAAGCACTCACCGCAGTTGGTATGGCTCTCTGAGATTCCTTCACTTCCCCGTCCTTGGCCGTTGTGGTCGCGGGCGGCTCAAAGACAAACTCGCCACTCAACGACGGGACCATGGTCGAGCCAGAGGAGAGGCTGCCAACGGACCACACCACCTGCGAGTGCGTGCGGTCGAACGTCGTGATGCCAGCGGTGCAGCTCTGAATGGAGACACTCTTCGCATGCGGGGGCAGCACCAGACGGATCGTCAGCTGTTGCACTTCGGCGCTTTCTGTTCCACTCTTGAGCACGCCCGCCGCACCGCCCCGCATGCCTGCCATGCAGTTGAAGCGGCCGCCCTTGCCCCCAACATGAACTTGTGGGGACACGTAGAACGGAATCTGCGCGAGCGTCGTCGGGATCGGCTTGCACACGTACTCGAGCAGCGTAAAGCGGCCTTCGGGCGGCACAAAGTTCACGGCGCGATCACGCTCGTAGCGTGAGACTAACGCGCAGCGGTGAAATCCAACTTGATCCAGCGCATCCGTGTTGGCAAGACGGAGCAGCACCTCCGGCATGCCGCTAAGCTTGCAATTGACCTTCACGGCACCGCACACGGCGCTCTTCACGGTCCGCCCGTCGGTATCCACGATGTAATCCAGATATTCCACAACGTCAATCAGCAGCTCGTTGTTGGCATGAAAGGTCGACGGATCTCTCCAGGTCGCCCCTTGGCCGTTAAAGCTACCAAGGGATGCGGAGGTCGTCGGGAGACCCGGACGGGTGGATGTGGGCAGTGCACGCGTGATGGCGAGGCCACCGCTGCTCAGTGCCGGCGATGACTCCAGAATAGAGCGCATTTTGCTCTCGAGTGTCGGTTTAGGGACGAGCTCCTCCAACGAGTACAGGTCCGTCGTGAGGGGATAACCGTAGTCGAGCATCTCGAGCAAGAGCTGATATACAGTAGAGAAGTTCTCCCTCAGAACATCCTCAGACAACTCTTTCAGGTAAGCCTCCAACGTGTCGGCGATGCGCACGAGCTCGTCTAGCATGGCAAGAGCGGCATCGTCGTCCGTTGACACGCCAAGTAGAAATAAGTTGTTGCGCCGAATGTGCGCGAACGCATGGCCACTATGGATCACCACTGCGGAGGCCTCCGTCGTCGCACCCTGATGTGCCGCTACGTACGTGCTCCAAAAGCTTTCTAGAAGTGTTCGCGACACCTTGTCACGATACTGCATCTCGATGACAGGTTCGCCATGTGTATCTAAAAAGAATAAGCTCGACAGCATAGTTGATTGATGTTTCTTTATTTGGGTGTTTTGTTCAGTGGTTGCGGCAGGTTTTTTGATGTTCTTGTGGCTTCGTGTCGGTGAGGAGCAGCGTGCCACGACAGGTTTCTGGGTAGGTGGTGGTAGGAGGTGCCGCTGTGTGTTGGATGCTACGACTACGAGGGGGGAAGGTGCATCAACAGTCAAGTAAAATTGCCCAATTCGGGAGAGACGGTAACAGCCATCAGAAGAGGAAGGAAGAGAGGAAGAGAGAGGGGGAGAGAGGGAGAGAAACGTCATCAGTGGAGGGGAGGAGGAGTGATCTGGTGTGAGCGATGGGTTTTCACATGCAGCACTTGTTGTCAGACGGGGGAAGAGCATGACAGTACGGCGCGAACACACAAAAAAAAAACTGCAAGGCTACCCCCATCCGTCGCGAACAATCTTCAACACATAGCGAGCGATCGAAGGACATGCTGGCAAGCAACGTAAGGCTTGCTCAATTTCAGCAAGACTCGCCTCCGTATGTGTGGTAAGAAACTGGCACCACGCGGTGCGTCACTTGACGCGACGCTACTGCAAGAGATGCGTTTGTTCGTGTATTCGATGGGATTATAGTATTATATATATATATATATATATATATATATATATATATATATATATATTGAGCTTGCTGAGAAATTTGTCTTGGTACGAGATGAGATGACGGTCACAGTTGCACTTCTCAGCGTGCGCGTGTGTCCCAATCAAAAGCATAGGGAGCCATTTTGTTCTACTCTTCAGTCTCACGTGAGTGTAGCCGGGATTCTGTTCCTGCCGCCGTTCTGGTTTGAGCGTGAATGTCAATGCGCATTTATTAATATTTTTCCCCGCATCCGTGACGGAAGCAAGCAGGTGCGCATATAGGCATCCAAGAACTCTCATTTGTCTTCTCTGGCGTTGCACGAGGTGTCCGCTTTTCCTCTCCTCACTTTGTCATGTTGCATCTGAATTCAACACACGAGGCGTGAAGAGAGAGAGAGAGAGAGAGCGATCATTGGCAGATAGGAAAGCCGCAGGTACCAACTGGGAAAAAGAAATAATGGCTGTTAGCACCTCGAAAAATAGGAAATATATAAAACAGGAGTAAAAATAATACAGCTGCGTGAGCCAGATCAAGAAAAAGGGGGGGAAGAGCTTCTGAGAGCGCTGTCGTTTCACTGAGAGCCAGCCTTCGCTCGTTCACTTTGTTTTCCTCATTTACCTGGGGCTGATCACGTTACTGCGACAACATCACTTCTGCGGACAGTGCATTTCGACAACTTGAGAACAAAGCTTCTCTCGATGTGGAAAGGATGTGGGGGGCTGAACCTTGCAAAAGTGCAAATGGAAGATATTTCCGTCTTTTGGGGGAGGTACGCTGGAAGGTGAACGATGTCTTTGCAAGTCTTCTCCGGTTGATATTTGTTTGCTTCTTTTTTGTCTTTTGCTGCTGTTGTTTCTCCCTGTCTCATGTAGTACCAAGCAGACACACATACACCAAGAGAAAAAGAGGGTGCAGGGGCAGGGGCAGGTGTGCTGTTAAACCACAATGCACTCGGCAGGAGAAGAGAAGCAGAAACTATGGATGAGGCGCGCAACGGACGGTGTCCGTGCCATTGTCGCCGAGGGAAGGCACCTAATCGCGCTGTTCACGGCGGTCCTTGCCGCCGTTTCCTCCGCGACCCGCGCCACGGCCACCACCGCGGCCACCGCGACGGCCACCGCGACCCTCACGACGACGCTCGCCCGGCTCGCGCTGCTCCTGCTCAGTCACCTGATCCTCCGGAAGCGGCGCCTGGTAGCCAGGATTAGACGCGTCGAGCTGCTGACGCGAAAGCGTGATGAGGATGGTTGACACCTTGCGCTCCACCGTGAGGTTGTCGGGGTTCTTCGTGCGATCGACAGGCTCGTACTCGTCCTTCACGGTCTCAGAGAAGGTTTCCGTGATTTGGTGGAGGCCAGCGACGCGGCGCTTCACGATCTCGGCAATGTTGACCGCGTTGAAAATCGCGCCACCCATGCCACTGATCTTGATGGTGTCGTTCTTCGTCTTGCCCTCCTCGCCGTTCAGTACGGCAATGGCGTACGAGATGTAGCTGTGCTGGCCGTGGTTGGCAGTCACGCGAATCTCGTTCTCCGCGCTCGGGGCCTTCTCCTTTGGCTCCTCGCTGCGCTTAGCGCGGCGGTATTCACTGCGAGAAGGGTGCGGCATATTTGGGATGTGGGTGGGAAAAAAGGTTTTCGGTAATTCGGGGGGTGGGATTGTGGTAGTGTACGGTAAAAGTTGCCAAGTTGCTGTGTGCATTGCGGTTGTTGTTATTGGTATTGTTGTTGTTGTTGTTGTGGCGGTGGTGGTGGTGGTGTGTGTGTGTGTGTGTGTGTGTGTGTGTGTGGTTGCCCAGTTAGAGCAATTTTCCACAACGCAGGAATCAGCGAGGTGAGGAGGGTGGGGAAAGTGGAAAAAACACGGTTGAAAAAGTATGCATGACAACACGCATAACTGCGTAGTGGCAGAGGGGGGGATTCACGCACGCGCAGGGAATGGGTCGCAGTAAATAGAGTGGTTCCCTTCGTGCCAGTCTGTGATGGTACTCCTCAGCAGTCGGCGCAGAGCCAAAGAAAAGGTGGGAACGTGCAGCGAACGCACCGACGCACCAACGCGTAGACTTTTGACGTTGTGCAGGTGGGTTTTTTCCTTGTTGTCTCCTCGACTCATTTGCACAGTTCTGGTGACGTGGAGTGCCAGTGGCCGCTTGGAGCAGGCACTCTTTGACATCCATTTGGTGCGCGTCATCAGTTTTTTGTTTGTTTGTTTGCTGTCAATGATTGGCAGGCCTCGTAGCTCTGCATGCATTTTTGTGACTCTGTTTGTGCGTTCCTAAAACGGTAGAGGCTATGAATCAAGCGCTTCTTGACTCGGGTGGCTTTCCAAAAATGACAAGATAGCATGGGTTTGATTGTGTGCTTTTATTTCTCTTTTTTTTTTCCACGCTTGAGACAGGCGCTCTCTAGACAAGGTTCGTCCCGATGTGCAACGCCATGCCTCAAACAGAAAGTTTAAAAGAAAAAAAACGAAAAGTAGTGCACAACAGCCATGCTATAAAAAAAAAAAGTCATTTGTTTTTCTCCAGCTTTCTGTGTATGCGTATGATGTTCTTTTTCTCTCGTTGTCGAGCAAATCTCAAATGGATCGACACGAAATGCGGTGCAACAGATAGGCAGATCTGTTCGGTCTACGTTTTGGTTCAACCTCCCAATCGAATTGGGGTCAGAACAAGATGAGGAAACACATTGAATCTCGAAAACAGACACACACACAGACACGCACACACACACACGTGGGTACGCCTAAGAAAATCACCTTTGCTCACTGCCACTTTTTATCGAGGGGATTCTTTTTCTATTTGCTTTTCGGGCGCGCGTCAAGGTAGTTGTCTGAAGGGGCGAATGCACAGTAAAAGACAACACGGACGAGAAAAAATGTTGTTGTTTTTTTTGAATGGAAGGGGAACAATTGCATTTCCTCAGATGAAGTGGGATGAAAAGAAAGTTGTAGGTTCAGCGCTTGTGTGTGTTTGTGTGCGCGCGTGTGTGTGCACATCGTGGTCCACTTGGCGTGGAACATGGAATGGAACAGGAGCTTTAGGGAAAAGGAAAGGGGGGAAAAAAGAACTATGAATGAATGCGATAGCGTCGCAAAATAAATAAATCAAATGCGAATGTTGTCAAAAAAGAGAGATAAAAAGAAAAAGACTGTACTGGTTGACTTTTTGGGGGGAACGCCAGCGAGTGTGAATGCGAGTGTAGAGCAACACGCCATCCTCATCCGTTTAGTTGGAGGCGCCGTTCATGAGAGTCAACTGGCGAGCAAATGCGCGCTTGTTGAGGGACTCCAGCGTCGTCACCATGTCATCAATAGCCTTCTGGTGAGCGTCCATCCATTCCGATTGCTCCGCAGATGCTTGGCTCTTGGAGTCAAGCATGGCCAACGCCACTTTGACAGCCGCACTGGACTTCTCCGCTGTGGCGGCAGCGGCGTCGAGGTCGTGAATCACGTTTGTCACCTCCTCTTCGCGCGTGTTCCAGAAGATCTTCTGAAGAGTCAACGACGAGGCCCTGAACGCAGAGCGGACATGCTGGCTATCTTCCTCGTGGCCCTCCAGGATGCTGTGCTCGCTCTCCACCTCCTTGGTGGACTGGGCAAGGTACGAGTTGTACTCGTCGCGCACGATGCGAAGGCGGTCCTTGAGTGTGCCGATGATGTTGTCCAGCGCCGTTTCGTACTGACGGACAATCGTTTCGTTTTCCTTCAACTCAGCATTCACATCGCGCTTGCCGCGCTTCTCCGTACCGCGGGCCTGCAACGCGCGCTTTTCGTGCTCCTCGGCACGCAGCGTCGTGCGCACGGACTCAACCTGCTGACGCATGGAAAGCATGTTGTTCTCGTACGTGGCAGCCTCGGCATTGCGTGCCTCCTCGGAGTTCTTCAGCGTCTCCGTCAACTTCTGGATCTCAGCCCGGGCCTCAGACTCAGACAGCTGCGTCTGCTCAAGTACGCCCGCCATCTCCTCCATGCGGCTCATCAGCTTCGCGAACTCCTCAGACTGGTCGGCATCACGGCCGCGCGAGAACGGAGCGCCGTCTTCGTCAGTGCGGGAGCGCAGCTGAGCCTTCAAGTTCTCAATGATGTAGTCCTTCACCTCCAGCTCCTCTGCGAACTCACGCTCCTTGGCCTCCTTCTCCTTCTTGTTTTCCTGAATGATGGCAGCGATCAGTTCGTTCTGGCGTTGGGCATTCTTCTCAGCACGCGCCTTCTCGCGTTTGAGGTTCTCCGTCATCTTCTTGAGCTGATCATCGAGGCCCTTGAGCTGAGACTCTGCCTTCTTCCGGGCCGCCTGTTCCTTGGCCAGTTCGTTCAGCAGGTCCTTTTCCCGCTCCTCGGCCTTGCCGCCGAGGTTGCGCTGCAGCTCCTCTAGCTGCTGGGCGTTCTCGTCGCGAAGCTGGTCAATCTCACGGTCCTTCTCCTTCACTTCCTCTTCCAGATCCTTGATGCGCTGAAGGGCAGCGTCGACACCGTCTGGTTCGCCATCGCGCTGGTTGTACAACCGCCACATTTCACGGAACGGAAACTCTTCGATGCGACGGTCCATTTCCTCCTGTGAGATGTCCTCGTCGTGCGTGACGTGGAAGGTCACGTAGAGACTGCCAAGACGGAATTCGACCCCAGTGATGGCCTTCTCCGCGACATTGAGCGCAGCACACGCCTCCGCAATAAAAGTCTGTCGGAGAAGCACTGGTACGCTTGTCACCAGGTACTTCCAGTTGTCGCCGTCGAACTTTTTGGTCAGGCGCGTCTTGACAAGCTGAACCTTGGACGGCACCGAGACGCTCTCCGAGAGCTCTGATGTGCACGTCATCGCAGCCGGCACAGTCGCCGCCACATCGGACGGAGCAATGGCACTCAGCATGTGGAACAAAGCGTAGGTGGGTAGATGGCTAAACGACCAGAAAGAAAAAATAATAATAAAGGGAAAGCGTGAACGGAATGGCGCGGCTGGGCTGGCAAGTGAGAACGAACAAAGAGTACGTGAAAACTATTCGTTAAAAGCTAAACAGAGAAGTAGCACACACAGAGAGTGAGCGTTTACGAGTTTGGTGTGAAGAGAGATGAGGAGTGATGAGGGGAGAGAGTGACAAGTGAACCAGAGTGAGAAGGAGTGTGAGTCCCGCAAACAACACCAAGGTACCTGACACGAGTGCAGACACTGCATGTGTGCAGGCGGGGAATGCACAGAGTTGTTCTTCCAGCACGCACCCATGAGACCAGAAGCACGCGACTGGCAGAGTGTATACTGAGCAGCACAAAAAGAAAAAAAAAGATGCGGTTGCCAGTGTCGTGGCCGTTGTTGTTGTTTTTTTTTTTTCTTCTTTGCAGCTGCCTGTGCAGCCGGGGCACACTCAACACATTTGATACGCACGAAAATTGATGAACCGTCGGGAACGGCCTACATCGACAACCAGCACACTACTCTATTCGGGTCGGAAAGTAGAAAGAACACAAAGAATGAGAAACCAAACAAGCATTTGGTCGACTAGAAACAAACAAAAAACAGCGAGGCAACAGTTCCCTACACTGTGTGGGAGGTAGGAAGTGGGATCATCACGCGAACTTAGAGGCATGGCTCGGGAGCGCGTGGGCGAGCACAGACGCGCATTCATGGGGTGTGCCAAACAGGAGGCCATAAGCTAATCCGAGTCCTCTTGGCGGCGGGCAAGCTGCTCCTTCAGCTGATTGCAACGGTCACGGGTGGCTTCGAACTTGCCGCGGCACTCGTGATACGCTTTCTGGCACTTCTCGAGCTCCAATTTGAGGGCATGGCAGGTAGGGCAGTACACGGTGCTCAGGGCAGACCCAGGTACGCTGGTGGCATCATCCCCCTGGCCAAGTGCCGACGCCTTCGGTACGGAAGGTTGGGCACTACCAGAAGCCGAGAACGGTGGGCGTGGGTCGCGAGCAGGGGTGCCAAACGCGCTTGACCGCGCAGACCCTTCGCCATCCAGGTCGAAGCACACACGGTCAATGTCCTGAGTGACCACATCGCACGCGCCACTCGCATCAATTTTGAACGCTTGCAACAAAGCTTGGGGGCGATTGGCGAGCAGCCGGCTCCAGTCGTTGCCCTCGAAGAAGGCGAAGTGACGAGTCGTCACTCGAGACGCCACGTCAGAAGGAACACCGTTTCCGCGGCGTTGGGCGGCACATGCTTTCGAGCTAGCGGCCTTCGCCTCGTCACGGAGAGCCTGCAGCTCGTCCATCGTCGCGCAGTACAGCGGCTCAGAGGCAACGGCGTCAGGCGCAACAGCGCGGCTAGCAGCGTCCTCGGCGGGCACAGACTCGCTCGGCACAGGCAGCTCGCCATCGGCCTCGCGCGTCTGCAGGGCAGCGTTGCGCTTCTCGCGGAACGCACCAACCTCGGCAGCAAGGGCGTCGTTCTCAGCCTCCTTCGCAGCAAGCTCCTCAGCAAGGCGCTCAGCCTCGGACGCCTGTTCCGCCAGCGCAGCCTCGAGCTTCGCGAGCTCCGAACGCTCCTTCGCAAGGTCGTCAGCAAGCTGCTGTGCCTGCGCGTCCTTCGCGGCAAGGTCGTCCGCAAGCTGCTGTGCCTGCGCGTCCTTCGCCGCAAGATCGTCCGCAAGCTGCTCTGTCTGCGCGTCCTTCGCGGCAAGGTCGTCCGCACGCTGCTGTGCCTGCGCGTCCTTCGCAGCAAGGTCGTCAGCAAGCTGCTGTGCCTCGGCGTCCTTCGCAGCAAGCTCCTCAGCAAGGCGCTCAGCCTCGGACGCCTG
>JASANQ010001229.1:28917-80565 GCA_030849645.1 Wallacemonas sp. Wsd | reverse complement strand
GACCCCTCACCATTCGCCAGCTGTGGTGGGCCTACTTGTCGCTGTCTACGTGCGCGGCGGCGGCCACAGGCCCGTGTGCAGACATCCCCGGCACGACCGCCCGTCTGGGCGATGCCGCCATGTGCCTCGACGGCAGTCCGTGCAGTGCGGTGGTGGTGTGCGGCCGCGTGCTTGCCCGACACGGCCCTGACGCCAATGGCAGCGCACGACAGCGACACCCGTACTCGCTCCTGGTGCTCACCGATCACACCGCTGCCCTCTGCGTGCTGCAGTACCATACGCTGGTGGCTGCGCCAAGTAGGGGCAATGAACGCGACTCGCCTGCGCTGGCCGCCGAGACGTGGCCTCCTGCCTCCGCGACGGCAGTGACGGCGCGTTGCGAGACGTGCTTCTCCGACGCCCCATGGCCACGTTCGTTGGTGGAGGAGGACGCCACCACGGAGAACGCGGCCGCGCTGAACCAGAAGGCTGAAGAGGTGGCGGAGGCGGGTGCCGCGCACGCGCAGCATTCGACTGCCTTTGACGACCACTTTCAAACCTGGCGCCGGACGACGACGCCCTTCGCCGACGCGGCCGCATTGACCGGCACACCACCTGGTGCCGATTTCTTCAGCCCGGACGAGGTTATCGCGGACGCCGAGCTGGAGATTTGTCCGGGTGACTACGTGGTGTGCACCGGACGGCTGTGCTACACCGATGTGGAGCCCAGCCTGCGCACACTCTTCAGCGGCATGACACTGGCCTCGCCTGCGGAGACACTGCGCCGAGCGGCTACCTCGACAGCCTCGTCCACACGCACCTCCGCGCCTTCACACGACGACGACGACGACGATGATGTTGTGCAGGCCTCGACGGTGCGCGATGACGACACGGTCACGCACGCCTGGCTGCCGCACGCGGAGGCCCCGGTGCGTCTCGAGGACCTGAGTGTCCTTGGCCTGACGCGCGCTGCGCTGCCGACCGGGACGCGCTTTCTCACGCTCTCCACCGACAGCGCCGCGGAGGAGGTGGAGGCCCTGCTGGCCGCCGCTCCACTGCCGTCCACGACACGGCCGTCCACGCTAGCGGCAATAGGGGCTTCGGGTGAGGAGGCCTCGCCCGTGATTCCGTTTGTGGTGAAGGGCAAGGTGAGCCTGCTCACAGACTCAAACGAGTGGATGTACTGGACGCTGAGTGCCTTGCACACCCACCTGCGCTTGACACGCCACACGCAGTCGTATGAGCTTTGACACAAGCGTGTCAGACAGCTGTTTTTTTTTTAATTTATTTCAGAGCTTTTTTTTTTCTTCTTCTTCTTCCCCTGCTACAGAACCCGCTTTTTTCCGTTTTTTTTCTTTCTTACATAATTTCACCACCAAAGCACACCAAGGCTGAACACATCACCTCAACAGCGTGCAAATGCCAAGCAGAATCGCGCGCCATCCATGTGACGTATACACAACGTATCGGTGTGACATGCGGGGACTTCACCTCCCGGGTTTCACTGCGAGGCCACCAATACGAAGAGTAGTGAAAAATACTCCCCGCCTGCATCTCTCTCCTTTCCCCTCCCCACTTCCGTTTTTCCCCAACACGCACGTATTCCTCGTTTTATGGTGTTTTTCTTCCTTTTTTTTTGGGAGTGTTTTGCCTGTTTCTGTGTTTTTTTGTTGTCTCTCCCTCTCCCCTACCTCTTTTCCTCCGCCCACTGTTTGTGTTGTGAAGTGAAACACACAAAAACCAACGAACAGGCCCTAAACATGCCCCACCAGCCCCACCACCACCATCACCACCACACACCTGGTCAGGGCAGTCGCAAACGCGATCGGACGGCCTCTCCTCCACTGCGGGCTACCACACGCCGCACACTGCGCCGCTCACCTCCGCTCTCCCCTCAGGCCCCACCAGACGCGTCCACGGCCGAGGTGCACACCGTCGACAAGTCGCTCCACGATCCGGCCCTCACGGCTCTTCTGCGTGACTCGTCATTCCACGCCCACAACCGTGATGGCGTCCTGCTGTACGATGACGAGCTTGTGGCCGGCACGACCGAGTACGCACGGCAGCGTGCGCTGCAGGACGTGCTTCGGCGTACATCCCTGACCGAGTTCCGCGACCGCGACATCGCCGAGTGGCTCCAAGAGATGGAGGCCTGGCTGCAGCAGTCGAGTGCCCCCGGCAGCATAGGCGGCAACGGCGGCACGGGCCGCGCACCGCCCGCGTCCTTGTCGTCGTCGTCATCGTCGGGGTACATGAGCCCCTCCCGTGGCGGTGCGGGCGCTGGACGGGGCACGATGAACGCGGAGATCCGCATTGCCGTGCTCGGTGTGCTGGACACGCTGCCATGGTGGCGTCTCGTCGAGGGATTTGCCGAGGACGCGCCAGCGGGTTCCAGCGGTGGAGAGGCCACCACCCCCTCCGCCCCCAACGCGGCGAACGGTGGTCGTCCGCACCCGCGCACGGTGCCGCACGCGTTTGTGCGCTGGCACGAGCGCATCCAGATCAGCTTTGAGCGCGTGTGCGTGGCGTTGATTGACCAATCGCCGCGTGCGGTGCAGGGCGTGCTCGAGGTGCTGATGCGGCCCTTCCGCGTGCGACCGCCCGTGCGCGATGGCGCGGAACGCAGTCTGCCGTGTGACTCCGTCATTCGCGTGCTCAGCCACATTGCCGCGCGCTACCCGGCCTCCTTTGTGCTCGATACACTCGATCAATCCATGAGCACGCTCGTGCCGAAGCAGCGGTGGCCGGACCGCCGTCATCACGTCGCCTGCGTCGCGATATTGCTGCACCTGGCCCTGGAGGCGCACGTCCCCATCTACACACCACAACAGGGGAACCAGCAGAGCTTCGCCGAGGCACGCGAGCGGTTCTTCTCCACCGCCGTGTCGAACGCAGCGCGTCGCCGTCGTCGCGATCAGCGCCGCGGTGCCGCGGCCAGCTCCGAAGAGGACGGCGGTGCTGCTCGCCACGATCGGCTGCGCCTCCCTGCCCACACGGGCGCCACCTCCGAGGAAAGCAGCACCGACGCCTCCACCACGAGCACGAGCACCACCGGCGCGGCTATTCTCGGCCGCGCACAGGCGATTCCCTCCGGCTACCGGAGCACCTCGGGCTTGTTTGTCGAGAGCGGCATCCGCCTGCCACCGCGCTCCTTGGCGGGATTTCTCCACGGCAACGGTGCCGGCACGGACGGCGGCGGCGGTGTGCTGTCCAGCGACGCAGAAGGGGTGGTGGAGACGATGACCTCTTCCACGCGGCCCAAGAACGTGGCCGCGGAGAATCCGTTCAACAACAAGATCCTCGCCTATCGCAACGAGATTATCCGCTTCTTGCTGCGCCACTTGTTCTCGATGGAGCTGACACTCGAGCGCACCAGCGAGGCCTCGGCGGCACCGTGCTGGATGACCGGCCGATCGGCGAGCCCTCTGACACGACGTCGCAGCTCCGTGGCCTGTAGTGGTGGGGCGGGTGGTCATACCGTGAGCGGCATCTGGAGCCCCACGACGATCCCACACGATGGCGGGGTCGGAGAAGACGGCGGCGGTATCAGTGGCGGGCACACGCCCTTCAGCTTCCCGGCCTCACCGAACGCGTCACTGTACCATGTGGCTGGCGGCGGTGGGCGTGGGGAGCTGGACCTTGATGGCGGCGCGCGCACCGCCGGCCGTGCGGGGGAGCGAACGGGCGATGCATCCGGTGGCGCGCGCGCGCACGATGCCAAGGCCGCCGCGGCGGCCTGCGCGGTGCTGGGCCGCCAGTTCACGCCGAGTGCCACGCCCTTCTTTCGCATTCTCCTCGACTGCACCACCCTCGTGTTCGACAAGCTGTCCGCTGACTTGCGACGCCAGCAGGCGGCCGGGGCGTGCGGCAATGCCGACTGGTGGCGCGAGCTCATTGTCTTCCACACACACGCGACGTTGCGCGCGCAGCAGCCCGTGTGCTTGCTGTACCTCGCCCCCAGCCTGGCCCTGCGCGGCGTCGGCGGCGAAGCCGCGGACATGTTGCACAAGCTCATCTCCGTCGTCATCAAGGGCGCGGTGCCACCACAGCTTCAGATGGCCCCACGCACAGGGCTGCGCACCGCGTCAGCGTCCTCGTTCGCGGCCTCTGGCGCCGGTGTGGGTGGCGGCCACAGCGGCAGTGGAGGAGGGGGCAGCATCCACACCGGCGGCAGTGGGGGTGGGGCGGGTGGGGCTCAGCCTGTGCGCATGCGGATGGCCCCACCGACGGCCGCTGGCGGCATGCACGCGGTCCCGCTCGAACAGCGTCTGCGGGCCGCGCACTTTGTCTTCCCGCTCTTTCGCTTTCTGCGCTCGCGCCTTGGGGGCGAGGAGGAGGGCCTGCGACGCCGCCTGCTCAAGTGGATGGCGCAGGAGATGCGCAAGGCGGGCACGACTGGGACGAGCAGCGGCGGCCTTCGTGCCAGCGCGCGACGCAGCGTGCTGACCGAGTCCGCCCTCGGTGCACACGGCGGGTCCTCGTTGTCCTTGGCGTCGTCCTCGTCGTCCTTGGCGACGATGCAGCTGGTGGAGGTCGTGTTTGCCCAGTGCGCCGCCATTTCGGAACTGCTGAACGTGGACCTCGTGGTCGCCCCCACTGGGGCGACGACAGCGGAGACCGTACCGAACACCTCTGCCGATGCGCACACCACCTCGACGTCGGCCCCCGTCAGCGGCGGCGCAACGCCGGCGGTGGACGCGGTGACGGAGGCGCTGCAGCCGCTCTTGGCCAAGTACACGCTACAGAGCCACTTGACGGGAATCGATGCCGACAACTCGACCGCCTCCAGCGCCTTCCGGCAGCTCCATCTGGACATGCACCAGCTCGAACTGGAGGGCTTGCTGAAGCCGGATCTGTTGGACTTTTGCCCGTGGCCACTCACAGATGACATGTAAGCGCGGGCGAAACACACGGCAGCGGCAACGCGAATAGCAGACTCCGCATTTCCTGTCTTTGTGCTATCTTGCATTTTTCTCTTTTTTTTTTCCTCGTTGACAGGCTATTAACGGTTAACGGTGACTAACGGTCACACTGGCAAAAAAAAAAGATGATAAGAGCTACTCAAGACTAGGCGATGGTGAGAGACCATCCCCCACATTGGCATTCGTTTGGAGTACTGCGTCAATGCGAACATGAAGTGCCACTATTTTTCCTCCTTTCTTTGATTAGTCTGCTTCCGCCCCACAAGATCATGCGCGGTGCTTCTTTCTGTGCTTGATCACTAATAAAACAACACCAATAGCAGCATCTGTCCAATTCTCCTCTTCTCTCCTATTGCCCACATATCGTCTCTCTCTCTCATGCAAAGGTGGCGTTGCTTTTTTCGTTTTTTTTTTCTGTTTGTCCACTTGCTACTTGGGCTGTTTGTTGCACCTCCATATTTTCTCCAATTTTTGTTTGTGTTCACGCTTTAAGTGAATACATCGCATTTTTCTTTTTAAAGTTCCTGTGCGTTTTTTTTTGTAGTACACGGCCGTGTTGTGAACATCATCAACACAACTATTCCGCCCTCCCCTTCCTCCCAACACGACACTCTCTGACCTGAGGAGTGCCGCTTGACTTTTCCTGTGGACTGCTCATTTTACACACACGAATATCACAGTACACACGCACAGCCCACAAAACACTTCGTACGAATCACAATGGGACGTCCTCTGCCTCAAATTGTGGAACCGCCACCGCCGGTGCGGCTGCTCCTCAGCGGTGAGATTGCCCTCATCACGCTCGATAACGCACCCGTCAACGCACTCTCCGAACAGGTGCGTGTTCACCTCCGCAAAAGCGTCCAGGAGGCGTGCGACAACGCAGCGATCAAATTCATTGTCATCATGGCCGCCAAGGGCTCCCGCTGCTTTTCCTCCGGCGCGGACATCAAGGAGTTCGCGCAACTCACGCCACCGTTCCTACCGGACGTGCTCAACGAGATTGAGCAAAGCCGCAAGCTCATCATTGCTGCCATTGATGGCCCAGCACTGGGTGGCGGCTTCGAGCTCGCCATGGCCTGCCACTACCGACTGGCCACGTCGCGGGCCACCTTCGCGGTGCCGGAGGTGAAGCTCGGGATTCTCCCAGGCGCCGGGGGCACGCAGCGGCTGCCGCGGCTCGTGGGTGTGCAGACGGCGGTCAGCTGGATCTGCACGGGTCGCACCGTGCGTGCGACCGAGGCGCTCACGGCCGGGGCCATTGACCAGTGTCTGGACATTCGCGCGCTCGAGTTGGAGTCGTCCTCGTCGGACTCTTCGGATGATGACGATGATGACACGAGCGAGGACGGGCACGGCAGTGACTCGGACGCGGTCTCCACGACCGCCTCAAGCGACTCCTCCTCTTCTTCTTCGGCGTCGTCCTCGTCGTCGTCGTCGGCGCCGTCCTTGAGCGCTGTCGAGGCCATCGCTGCCCGTGAAGACCGCGTCTGGACGCACCTCCTCGGTGCCGCGATTGGCTTCGGCAACCGCCTCCTGCGCGAGGACCGGCTGCGCGTCATCACCGCCACCACCACGACCAAGCCACGCACAGCAGCGCCGCCGCTGCTGCGCCGCACGTCGGATCTGACCGCCAAGTTGGGCAACCGTTTCATGCGCGCAGCCGTGCTCATGGCGGCGGAGCGCCTGGTGGCCGCACAGACCCCGCCAGGCATGGTATCGCCGATGCTCGCCCTGACGGCAGTGCGCAACGGCCTTGCGGAGGGGGACTTCAAGCAAGGACTCAAGGCCGAACGCGCCGCGCTGGTGACGGCGTTTGCGACATCGCAGGCATCCGCGCTTCAGCACGCCTTCTTCGCCGCACGCGGTCTTTACCAGCTGCCTCCGTCCTTGCGCATCGAGTCACGCGTGCGACGTCGTCGGGCGGCCTCCGTGTTCGGCGCGAGTGGGAGCAACTGGCCCTTGTCCCCGCAGCGCGTGCCGCTCTCGTCGTCACGTCGTCATCGCGCGTCGGTGGTGGAGGTGCTCGCGACCGCGGAGGACGAGGACGAGTGCCTGGCGACGAGCACGCGCAGCGACACGAACAGCACGCAGCGGCCCCGCATCAGCAACGGCCACGCACCGCCGCTGAGCCCGCAGTGGCACCCGGATTCCTCACGGGTGAGTCGTCGCACCTCGCTCACGCGGGCCTCGTCGATGGCCTACGCGGGCCCGCACGCCCCGCCGGCCGGCTTCGTCACGATGCGGCGTGTCGCCTTCCTCGGCCACACGCGCCGTGTGCTGCGCCTCACCGCGGGCTTCTTGATGCAGGGTCTGCACGTGACGATCCTGCCCGTGCCGCTCTTCGATATGGACCTCGACGAGGGGGACGCGACGGCACAGGCGACGTCGTCACGCACACCGCCGCGGCCGGCCGCGGGCCGCCATGACAGCGACGACGATGTGGAGGTGCCGCTGGAGGAGGTCGAGGCCTTCTTGCTCGAATGCCTGACGCCCCACTCTCGCGACGCCCTAGAGGCGCTGCTCGCCGTTCTCGAGGACATGAGCTTCATGACCCCGGCCATGCTCGCGCGTCTGGGCAAGGCCACGGATCGACCCTTGACGGATCCGGCAGCGATCCTTCTGCAGCAGCACATGCGCCTTGTCCGCAGCGTCGACGAGGAGCTGCTCGAGCTCGACGAGGTGGACATTTTTCTGCTGCCGCGCCCGTCGCTGCTCGGCTCCCGTTCCGCGCGCGTCACGTCGGCGGCCGCGATGCAGCAGTACAGCCTGTCCGTGCGCACTTTGCTCGTCCGGCTGGAGGGCATCGCCCGCGCGCATGCGCTGTTCATCTGCGAGAGCCGTGATGACATGCGCATGGCCCTCGACGTCTTCAGTCACTTCCGTCAGGACCGCATCTTCCAGCTCTTCTCGTACCCGCTCCCTGCGGTGCGCTCGAGCCGACTAACGCACCACCCCACGGAGCCTTCACGGCGCTTAACGGGTGCTGTCTGGGAGGTGCAGGCCGTCGCCGCTGTGCCGAGCAACACCGCCGTGGAGGCGCTCCTGCGGTTTGCGAAGCAGTCGAAGCTGGTCCTGATTGTGACGCGCATGAACTCGCCGTCGCACGCGGAGCGAGAGGAGGCTGGCATGGACGCGAGCGGCGTGTGGAGCCGCGAGCTCTCGACCGCGGCCTCTGGCGCCACGCCCGTGGTGGTGCCCGTGTCCGCCACGCCGCCCCGACAGAGCCCGACCCAGGAGGTCGTGAAGGTCACGACCAGTAGCCCCGCGGCCAAGGCAGCGATTTCCCCTGTTGTGCGCAAGAGCCCGACAGTGGACAAGGGCAACGCCGGCCTCTCCCCTGTGACGCCACTGCTGCCGGAGGAGGTCGCGGTCAAGCCGAAGCGGTTCTCGCCGCCGCCGGCGCTGTCGACAGTGGCGCAGGCGAGCGCGTCGGCGTTACTTGACGTGGAGCCGATCGATCCGCGCGCGCTGGCCAGTCGCAGCCGCTGCGCACCGATTGGGTTACGCCTCTTCGCGCGAGCCCTGTTCCAACTGCTGGTGCTGATCGAGACGGAGCAGGCCACGGTGGAGGCGATGGAGGTCGCGCTCAAGTCCGTGGGCTTCTCGCACGGCGCCTTCGTGACCCTGCAGTTCTTGGGTCTCGAGGAGGTCTGGGAGGAGATCTGCTTCCAGCAATCCGCTGTGGCGGCCGCGCTCGCACCGGACACCACACCACCAAGCTCGCTCGCCGAGTCCTCGTCAGACAGCCCTCTTGTCAAGGGCTTCACGCAGATCACCACCAAGGAGGATCCGCTGGACGACGTGGACGCGGTGCCGTCTGTGGTGCCGTCGCTGCCTGTGGTGAGCGAGCTCTTCACGTGGCTGTTGGCGCAGCGCTACGCCCCTCAGTCACCGACTCCGTCGACTGATGAGGAGGCGACGCCGGTGAGGGGCTGGTACAAGGCAGTGGTGACTTCCAAGCCGGTCGGTCCCGTGGACAAGACCCCGCTGGCCATGCCGGGCGCCACGCACGCACGCGACACGTCCAAGTCCAAGAAGAAGAACCGCCGGTCGCGCGCTCACGGGGCACCGACTGCGTCGTCGTCGACAGCGACCCCGTCCGCTCGCGACAGCAGCTCGAGCGAGGACGAGGACGAGGAGGCGCATGAGGAGGCGGCGCGGGGTGACAAGGCGGAGGACGGGCCGGCGACGACGACGGCGACGGCCACTCCACCCCCGGTCGCTGCACCCGTGGACATGGAGTACCAAGAGACAACGAAGCTGGTCCTGGACAGCCGCGTCAGCGCGAAACTCAAGGCCATTCGCGAAGCCCGTGCGTCGAGCGCTGCCGGTGCTGGCTCGACCTCTGCGAAGAGGAAGAAGCCGTCACTCGACAACAACACCATTTGCCGCCGCTTTCTCTACGCCATGCTCGACGAGCTTGTGTGTGTGCAGCGCTTCAACGGTGTGCGTGATCCACGCCCGTTGGCGGCACTCACCAGTCTCGAGCAGCAAGCCTACCGTGACACCCCGCGCATGCTAGGGCTGCGCAGTGCCGACCTGGACGTGCTCTCGATTCAAGCATTTGGCTTCCCGGCGTGGTACGGCGGCATCGCCTACTACGCCACCGAGCCCCGTTTCTGCTCGCTCTTCGTGGCCTATCGGTTTCTTTTCGACTTGCACCGTGAAGAAGAAGGACAGCGCGAGAATAGCAGTGGTAGTGTCAAAGACGAGGGGGCCGATGCCGAGTCGCCCCCGTCCCCACCAACAGCTAGGTACTGGACGGCGCATCCCAGTCCGGCGCTGCAGATGAGCATGCTGGTGCCGCCGCGCGAGCTGTGGAATGGCCGACCGCGCGACAAGGATCGACGCCCGACCGTGTCCTTCAATACGGTGAAGGTGGATGTGTGGAATTGACCCCACGGTGTCGTCGAACGTGATGGTCCACTAAACGACGGCATACAACAATCGCAATGCACATCCCCTTGTGACAAGGCAGTTGAAAGAAAAAAAACTATCAAGCGGAGAACATGAAGAACTAGCAAAACAGCCAGTTCAGAGCAGTACGCCAGGAAATGGAATACTGTGAGGGAAGTGGCGACGCTGTTGTTCCATTTGCTTGTTTCTCTGCACGTCACATTGTGCGTGAACTGGTAAATAACATTCTTTGTCCCCCCTCCTCACATCTTCTCAGCTTGGTCTCGTCTTTTTGGTGCGTGTTATCTTCGTTACCACTACGTGATTCTTTTTTTTTCTTTCTTTCTTTCTTTCCTTTTCCTGTTCATCCACATCTCTCCCTTGTTTATGCCTTAGTTTTTTTTTTTACTGTACTTGCGTTCAAATTCGCACTCGCTGATGACATTCGCCTTTTTTTTCTCTTCTTCTACTCTTCTCTCTTCCATTCGTTTCTCCTGTATCCACTCTGACCCACATGGTACGAGCCCGTCACTGCAAAAGCAGTCAATATTAAAAAAAAAAGAAGACAAATAACCGATGAGCACCTCTTGAACACGAGCGGGCAACAATTCGTTCTCTATCTGTCGGATGCACGAATGGAGTAGAGCACCGGAGTTGCAAGGCTCCCACACTTCTGCCGTAGCTCGTCTCTGTGCAGAGACACATCGGGAAAGGTGCTGCTTTGTCGACGCCTGGCACCGCTGGCACGCGCGCATCTTCCATGCCTGCAAACCAAACGCACACACATATATATTCCTGTGTGGTTGCTGCTGTCGCTGTCTTGACAGCGGTTTACACAACGTGTTCTCGTCCTATTATCATCCCTGCTCTCGTCCACTTCCACGTGCGTGCCCCATATACAAACAACAAAAAAAAACAGAAAACAAACAAAATAGTCAAACAAAAGGACTAGCCGTAGCTATACACTGCTAATCCACTGAATCAAAAAAAAAAAAGCAAACAAGCGAACACACACACACACACACACACACACACACACACATCGACTCTGGCGTGACCATGGCCACTCGTCTTGCCGTGCTGGAGACGCAGCTGAGCGACAACCCGTACGTGCGCATGGAGCGGCATGGCGCCGTCGGCATGCTGCGTCTGCTTCACTACGCCCCACGTCCTGCCGTGGCGTGCGCCTTGTCGTCCGCCATGCGCGCACACCTCCTTCGCGGGCTGCGCGAGCTTGAAAAGGATGACACCATCAAGGCCATTGTCCTTGCATCCAACAGCGACGGCGTCTTCTCGCGTGGTATCAACCTCGAGGACTTTGCCGACGCCCTTTTTGACGGCCCCCTCGCGGACGGGAGCGGCCTGGAGGTGCCGAGCCTCTCGCGCCTGAACACGGCGATCGAGCAGTGCCGCAAGCCTACCATCGCCGCCGTGGACGGCTACTGCGTGTCGTGGGCGGTGGAGATGATCGCCTCGGCGACGTTCCGCATTGCCACGCCCCGCGCCAGCTTTCGCTTCTCCGATGTCAACTACTCCCTCGTGCCGTGCGGTGGTGGTGCCCTGCGTGTGGCGCGTCTGATCGGCGTGCGACACACGGTTCAAATGCTCTACCGTGCACCGCGTGTGTACGGCGACGCCGCCACCTCTACCGGGCTTGTGGACAGCCTCGTGGTGCCGACGCGCGCGCAGTCCTTCCAGGCGCTCGTGCTGGCTCAGGTTCAGCACTGGCTCCAGGAGGCGGCCGCGCAGCCGCAGAAGAGCCCGCTCGCGCGCCGCCTCGCCGAGCAGCGGCAGCAGTTCGCGCACCGTCGCCGTGCCGTCCTCGCCGACCGCAGTTTCATCGCCTGGGCCGCGCACAACGCGCGCGAGAAGATGCCGCGCCAGCCCACCGCGCCCCATCGCGCCATTGAAATGATGCTCCTCGTGCACAAGTACCGCAACGACATGGCCACGTTTACGCAGCGCGAGGCGCAGCTGTTTCAGCGGTGCGTCGACGGCACAGAGGGAAAGGGTGTCCAGCACGTGCTCCAGGCCTCGCAGCGTACGGTGCGTGCGTACGAGAAGCTGAGCGGGCCGGCGGAGGGCTTCCGCTGCGTTGGCATCGTCGGCTGCGGCACGCTGGGCACGTCGCTCGCCGTGCTCTTCCTTCTGCGTCATTTGCGCGTTCTGGTGGTGGAGATGGACCCCAGTCGCGCCAAGGCCGGCCATCAGAACATCGCCACCTATCTTGCCCACGAGGTCCGCAGCCATCGCCTGTCGCAGTACCGCGCGGACGAGGCCCTCGCGAACCTTTCCTTTGTCGGCAGCCACTACGACCCGTTCCCGAGCGCGCTTGTGGAGGCGAACCTGGTCGTGGAGTGCGCGCCAGAGGTGCTCAGCGTGAAGCAGAACATCTTCCGCAACCTCGATCGCGTCTGCCGCCCGGACTGCGTGCTCGCGTCGGGCTCCTCCACGCAGGATGTGGACGCGCTAGCCACGGTGTGCACGCACCCGGAGCGTGTCGTGGGGTGCTTGTTCTACGCGCCGGCGAACGAGTCGCCGTTGATCGAGGTGATCTGCGGCGCGCGCACGGCACCGGCGGTGATGCAGAGCATCATGTCGATGATGGAGTTCCTCAACAAGTACGTGGTTGTCTCGCGCAGCAGCCCGGGCTTCGTCGGCACGCGGCTCTTCCTGGCTGGTTTGTATCAGGTGTACTCCATGATCGAAGACGGTGCCTTTCCGATTGAAATTGACCGCGCTCTCCGGCGCTTCGCCTTCTTCTCCTGCGGACTGCTGCAGACCGAGGACGTGATGGGTCTCGACGTCACCGCCTTTGCACGTGGCGCGTTGATGGCTCACAATGACCGACTCAAGACCTTCCCCGCCCGCGAGAACTTTGCGGTGGTGGAGGAGCTCGTCAAGGAGGGCTCGTGTGGGTGCAAGGCACGCAAGGGGTGGTTCCGCTACACGCTCAACCTCCCACACGCGCCGGCCGTGCACCGCGCCTCCGACACTGAGAGCCACCACCAACCGATGCTCTCGCGCCACGACTACGGCATGCAGCCGAATCGTGGACCCGAGCTCAGGGCCCTCGCGTGCAGCAAACGCAAGGGCATCGCGCGCCGCGACTTTGAGGAGCGCGAGATTGAGGAGCGCATCTTCTTCGCGATGGTCAACGAGGCCGCGAAGCTGCTGACGGAAGGCGTCGCCGCCTGTGCCGGTGACATTGACATTACCTCTGTCTTCGCCTTTGGGTTCCCCATGTGGCGAGGCGGGCTCCTCTACTGGGCCGACCATCACTACGGTGCGAAGAAGATTGTGTCGCAAATGCAGATCTACGTGCGTGCACTGGGTGACGTCGCCTTCCCGCGTCCCTGCCAGACACTCTTGGACATGGCTGCGAACGGTCAGAGCTTTGCCGATCGCTTCGGCGCCGTTGGCTCGCGCAACGCGTAACGTGTCACACGACACGAGCACACAGAGAAAACACACAAAAAAACCCAAAGGAAACCGTAGCAATGGTTTGCACTTGCCGATACATTCAACTAGGCGATCGATATCCACTAACAACACCAACCTCACACAAACATCACACAACAAAAAAAAAAAAAAAATAGTGAACCACGCATCGGAGAGTACGCACGCCTCATTTCTTTCTGTCACCAACAAAAAGAAACGAAAACACAAGCAACAAAGGAAGCATCAAGGAAGTAAGAGTACTGCTGCTGCTGCTGTGCCCAACGGTGAACGGCCACGACACGGCACGCCTCGTATCCCTTGTGCTTTGCTGTCTGAAAAAAAAAAAAACAGGCTCTCTCCGCCACATTTGGCAATTAAATTCCTACAACACGGAAAGCAACCACAAACTCTAATGCACTCTGTGACCATCAACGACACTCTCCTCTGCCCCATCGCCTCACTTTCGTCTTTTCCTTCCTTGTGTGTGTGCGTCATTCCATCAGTTAGTGTGGTCTAGGCTGTCGCATTCTTGTTTCCCCCCCTTTTTTTTTGCGCAGACCGTTGCTGTTTTTGCCCCCTTTTTTTTTGTGTGTGTTTCGTATTCTCGCAGGGTTTTGTTTTGTGTTGCTCACACTGTCTGACCATGTTCTGCGCCAGCCGTCTTGTGCGTGCTGTGGTGAGTACCGTGGAGAAGGAGGGCTTCTCGCTGTCCCGCTTGTCGAACGGTCTGCGCGTGCTGACGTGCGGCAATAGCGATGGCATCACTGGCCTCGGGCTCTTCACGCTCAACGCCACCAAGTTCGAGGACGCCGACCACACCGGCGCGGCGGCGGTGTTCGAGTCGATGCCGCTGCGAAGCAACCAGCTGTACTCGGGAAAGGAGATTAGCGAGACGCTCGGGATGCTCGGCAACGCCTTCAAGGTGACGAACAACAAGGAGGCCATGGGTGTGATGCTGATGGTGCCCAGCTACCACCGCAAGGAAGGTCTGGATCTGCTGAACGGCATGGCGCTGCACCCGACCACGGACCCCGAGGAGTTCGAGCTCGCCAAGTCGCGCACTTTGGAGCGGTCGAACCTGGCCTCGCGCGACGCGACCAGCATGTGCTTCGAAATGGTGCACAAGGCCGGCTGGAGCGGCAAGGGTCTCGGCAATCCGCTGAACCCGTCCGCCGAGGACCTCGAGAAGCTCAGCCTCGACCGGTTTCACGAGTTCTTCCAGACCTACACGACGCCAGAGCGCAGCGTGCTGGCCGCCACAGGCGTCGAGGACCACCTGGCGTTCGTCAACGAGGCCGAGGAGCGACTGTGCTTTGACTACTGCTACAACCCCACAGACGGGCACCGTAAAAGCTCATCGCTGAACTTGACCGTGCCTTTTTACCCGTACACCGGTGGCAGCTGCCTCTACCAGAACACCGAGGCCCCGGAGAGCATGAACAAGTTCGAGGAGAAGAACCTCAGCCACATGGCACTCTTCTTCCAAGGCATCCCCATGTCCCACAAGGACTACTACACCGTCTCTGTCGTGCAGACCCTGCTCGGTGGTGGCACTTCGTTTAGCTCCGGCGGCCCGGGCAAGGGCATGCAGACCAAGCTTTTCCGCGAGGTCCTCAACCGGGACGGCAACTTGAACGGCATGGAGTGCATCACCGCGTGGTATAGTGACGGCGGTCTCATTGGCCTCTACGCGAGCGCACCACACGAGTACACGCAGAACCTGCTGCGGATCATGATGCACCAGTCGGCCAGCATTCCACAGCGGCTGACCAAGCAGCACCTGGAGATGGCCAAGAACCAGCTGAGCTCGCAGCTGGTGCTCCTCGGCGAAGGCCGGGAGCAGCTGCTCAGCGACATGGGCTTCAACATGGTGGTGCACAACTTCACCATTACGCCCGAGGAGACCATTCGCGGCAGCGCAGGGGTCACGCTGGACAACTTGCAGAGAGTCTGCGATGAGATGATCCAGCGGCCGGTGACGTTCGCGGTGTACGGTGAGACACAGGGCATGCCGTCCCACGCGGCACTGGAGAGCGCGCTGCGCAAGCTGCATGTCGCGATGAGCGAGCGAGCGTGAGCGTGTGCATAGACAAAGAAAAGGAAGAAAGGTTCTTTTTTTTTTCACCTTTTCTGGCTCTCTTTTCACAAGTCTTCTTCTTTGCCTGCCGCGCACGTGCCCAAATCGACTTTTCTCTGCGTTGTTGTTCTTCCTCGTTCTTTCCTCCCAACTCCCTTCACAGTCCCTATTAATGCAAGCACTAAGAAACACAGACCATCATGAGGTTCATGAGCAAGGCACAAAGAACACCGACACAGTGCGGAAGCTGACACAGAAGGATCGTATCTTGTCTGTCGTCATGGTGTCGAACTGTTGTCGCACCGTGCACAGACACACAAAAATCGCACTCGGCACATCAATACTGGCTGGTGCGACTACGCCTTTCCAAAGTTCACTGACGCGAACATGTTCGACACCATCAGTCTCATTGTGCTCGAAAGACGTGTCGCACCCACCTCTCTGCCCGCATGTGTGCGCGCGCGGGACAACGTGACCTCCCACTTCGTCTCTCTTCCATACATTTCCATCTCTACCCTCATACTGTCTCTTTCTTCACTGCGCCAGAGTAAACCGAACAACATATACTTTTTGTATTTTTTTTCCCCATCGAGAATTCGTCATGATGATGGAAGAAGCCACAACGCCCCCCGCGCACCAGAATGTGGATGAGCCAGTCCATGAGGAGCCTGAACCGACCCAGGGACCTGCGGAGACTGAGCCCACTCAACAATCCGAGGAGCCTGAACCGACCGAGGGACCTGCGGAGACTGAGCCCACTCAACAATCCGAGGAGCCTGAACCGACCGAGGAACCTGCGGAGACTGAGCCCACTCAACAATCTGAGGAGCCTGAGGTCACCCCGGAGTCGAACCCCGAGCCGGAGGAACGCGCTGTCGAGGAGACCGAATCCAGCCCCTCGCCTTCCTCACCCCCTTCTGCGTGGAAGGGGAAGGTTGAGGAGGTTGTCCAGCACGCCGAGGACGCGCTCGTCGGGGCGGCGGTCGGGGTCGCCGGCTCCGTGCTGAATGCCTCTGACCGTGTACCGGGGCTCCGCGCCAACGGCTCTGCCCCACCCCCTGTCGCCTCGTCGCCATCCTCTCCGACGACGGCTGCCGGACCCACGCGCATCACTGAGTTGTCGACGCTGCCCCTCCCCGCCGTGTACGCCCTGACCGTGCTCGTGGGGCTCGTTGTGCTGCTCGTGCTCAGGCGCCTCCTCGGTGGCGGCGGCAAGCGTCGTGACAAGACCGTGCTGGCCGGTCTGCCGTCGAGTGGCAAGACGGCGCTTTTCTCGCAGCTCACCACGGGCACCTGTGTGGACAGCCGCACGAGCCTGACGGCGAACACAGGCCTGCTGCGTCTCGAAGACGGCCGCGGTAGCGCGGCGACGGGCCTCGGGACGTCGCTGGTGGACTGCCCGGGTCACCGTCGTCTGCGGAGCCTGCTGTACACGCACCTCGCTGAGGCCACTACTGTCATTGTCACGGTGGATGCCGTGACGATCCACGACGACCAGCACGAAGGCGCACTGGCAGTGTCGGCGCTGCTGCTGAACCTGATCGAATCCCCCGCCTTCTACGGGGTGAAGCGACTTTTGTTTGTCGCGACCAAGCGCGATGAGCTCACGAGCTACTCCATCAAGGCCGTGCGCAAGCTTCTCGAGGCGGCCATGGTGCGCACGATCGTGGCCCGCCAAGGCGAGCTCAACCGCGTGGATACGGTGGTTGATGTGAAGGGCGGCATTGTCACCGCCGGAAAGAACCGCCACGGTGCGGGCAAGAAGGCGTACCTGCTCGATGTGGATGAACACGGTAGCTTTAGTTTTGATCAGCTGGGGCTCGAAGAGGTGAGCTTCGTGGAGGTCAGCAACCTGCACTCGACCTCGCAAGGCCCGAGCCAGACGATGAGCGTCGATCCTGTGCGGCAGTTCATTCTGCGTCACTAGGGTCCTTCGAGAAAGCACACAGTCGGGAGAGGGACGGCGAGAGATTGATCAGCAGTGGGGCACGTCGCTAGCAACACATTGCACCGACTCATGCGGTTTGTGTGTGTGCATGGGCGGTCACTTACGCAACTGGGCTCTTTTCTTTTCGCTGTGATCGGTGACGCCTCTCTGCTCGTATGTACTACGTTTGTTGTTATCGTTGTTTTTGTTTTTGTTGTTGTTTGTGCGTGTATGCTGCTTTGCTGTCGTAACTAGTGTGAGATACGTCGTTTACACCGTTGACGCGTGTCTGCCGCACACCCCCTCACAAAAAACACAAAACAAAAAAACACATTGCTTCGCTGCCGACATGCATGTATATGAAGGTAAGGGGGGAAAAAAAAAAAGAACTCAAGCATGCTTCGTGGCAGAGGATGCCGCTATTGCCGAAACCATAAGGCACGCGCTCAGGCCATGTGCACAACCAGAGAGTCAAGAGACGTTCAGTCACTCCTTGCCGTCATCGATTGCGAGTTCTGAAGCGGAATCTCATTTATCCAAGCTTATGCGTTTATCACTTCCAAGACATGCGCGGTCCACCCTTATCCTCCTTTATGAGTTCCCGCTGACTCCAACACCCTCTCCCTCTGCTTCCACTCTAACGCTGATCATTAGTTCATCTCTTTTTTTTTTTTCTGTTGTTGTTATTTTGTTTACTGTTGCCGCTCCCTTTGCAACACATCACAGTTGCACGTCTCGATCATCTCCTTACACCCGACTGACACACACTGTCACAGATACGAGAGTTGCCAAGAGAAGAAAAAAAGGATGCCCGCCCCCAAGTCGGTCACCGCCTCCTCGACTTCGCGTCGGCCGGTCGGCACATCGACCAGCGTGCACCGCAGCACAGGCCGCGACAGCGGCGGCAGCGTGACCTCGCGCACCGGTCGCGCCTCCGCGGCGACCTCCACCGCCCGCGAAGAAGCGGCCCGCCGCGCGAACGAGTACGGCCGCGAGGTGGAGAGTGCGATTCATGTGCTCGACAATGGCGTCAATCGCACCCCGGCCCCGCTCATGCAGCACCGGCATGGTAGCTTGGTGGGCGGGAAGGGCAACGCGGGCTTCCCCAGAGACTCGTCCGTGATGACGGACGGCTTGGCGAGCTCGACGCTGCAGTCGTCCTTCCTCTTCAGCTCCGAGCAGCAGACGCGCAGTGGCGGCGCAGGGGTGAGCGGCTCCCGCCTGAGCGTGCTCGACTCGAGCATCAACCAGCACAGCATGGAGTCCAGCATGCAGAGCCTCTCCATGGTGGACGGCCGCCCCGGAGACTCGTCCTTCCAGGCCCGCAGCAGCCAAAACGGTACGATGGCCGGCGGAGGGGCGGCGGGCGGGGAGGCCGCCGTGCCGCGGGCACAGCAGACGCTGCTGGAGCAGTGCACCATTGAGAGCGCGCCGGCGCCGATGTCCGAGGCGGACCACCGTGCCTGGGCCCGCGAGCGCACGACCATCACGCTCAGCGAGACCCCGACCGTGTTTCTCTATACCCACCACGATGAATCCGTGTGCAACGAGAACCGCGAGGAGGTGCGTGTCGTACGCGAAAGCAATGAGGCCTACCGGCTGGTCGAGCAGGCCTTCCACGCCGACGAGGGCACGCGGTTTCATACCAAGGGCACCACCACCCTGGCCGCGCCAAAGAAATCCATCCACTGCGACATTCAGCCGCCGCGGAAGCAGGATGCCGGTGCGCTGCAGGTGACGTCGTGGATGCTGAAGGAGGAGTCGTCGCCGCTGCTCGCGGAGGACGCGGACGAGGACGCGGACAAGACCAAGGGCACCGGCCCCGACGGCGACGAAGAGAAGGACGCCGTCGATGACGAGCTGGAAGCCGAGCTGGAGACGGAGGAGGCTGAGGTGGAGCAGTCCGTGTCCGACCAAAGCTCCTACCGCGCGGCCAGCACTGTGATGGGAGGCGGTGGTGGTGGTGGTGGCGGCGCCGGTGGCAAGGCAGGCGCGGGCGGCGCCGGTGCCGCGCAAGGGGGCAGTCGCGGCAGCGGTGCGACATCCACGCGCTGGATGTTCGCGGACTCGCTGCTCTCCAATCTGCGCATCATGGAGCGTGCCGTGGTGCAGAACACGCTGGAGGACACCCAGCTGGCCTACCGAGGCATCGACATGAACCCCGGCTGCCTGCGCGGCAAGGCCAAGAAGGCACCGGCTGGCATCGTCGAGGCGGCGAGCGCGCGCAAGGGGCCGCACTCGCCGACGACGGACCGTCGCGATGACCTCGCCGCCGCTGGTGCTGCGGGTGCCGCAGCCACGGGTCACAGCAGTGCCGCGGAGCCTGGTGCGGGCGAGGAGGACGCCGCCACCAACGCCGAGACGCAGCTCGACGAGGATCGGGCGATTGGCAATCTGCCGCGCATGACGTGCGCGCACGATGCTCGGCCGCTGTGGTGCTTCCGTGGCCCCTGGACTCGCGGCCGCAGCGTCACCAGCCTCGCGTGGAACCGTCGCGTGCCCGATCTCCTCGCCGTCGGCTACAGCGCTCGGCGCGCCGGTGACGACCTCGATGCGGAGGATGAGCTGCTCGCCGGGGCCACCGGGACGGGCGGCGCGACTGCCAACGGCACCAAGGGCGATCGTGCCGACGGTGGCACTGGCCTCAGCCGGCACCGCGCGCACGCGAAGAATGGCATGGTGTGCTGCTGGTCGCTGAAGAACCCGCTCGCACCCGAGCTGGTGCTGTACCTCCGCGACGACGCCAACGTGTCTTCGGTCGCCTTCTCCGAGGAGTACCCGAGCCTACTCGCCGTCGGCAGCACGGCGGGCATGATTGTCGTGTACGACATTCAAAAGGATGTGTCGCTGCCGTCCATCACGCCGTCGACCACGGCTGGTCTGCACACCGGCGCCGTCTGGGAGCTCAAGTGGGTGCCGCGCGGCAAGGAGAGGGGCGAGTTTCTCATGTCCATCGCCGCCGACGGACGTGTGGTGCAGTGGGTTGTGGGCAAGTCGATTGAGCGCATGGCGCCTGATTTGATGCACTTGACACGTCAGCCCGGTGCGCAGGTGGAGCGTGCGTTTGTCGACGGCGTCGCGGAGGCGGACGAGGCGGCCGGACGTCGTCGCCGTGCGGGCGCCGTCGGGAAGGAGGAGGCGGCTCTGTCGCGCCAGAGCGGTGGCATGACGTTCGACGTCTGTCCGAGCGACACGGCGATCTACATTGTGGGCACCGAGGAGGGTGGCGTGTTCCAGTGCAACAAGAGCCAAACAGAGACGTTCGACTTGGACTACCAGACGCACGCGGAGCTCGTCTACCGCGTTCGCTGGTCGCCGTACAGCGCGCACTTTTTTGTCACGTGCTCGGCGGACTGGACGTCCAGACTGTACCGTGTGGGCCGCACGGCCGCCATTGCGTCCTACGAGAGCCCGACCGAGGATGCCATCGAGGATGTGGCGTGGTCCTACACGAACGCACTGCACTTTGCCACAGCGACCGCGCACGGCAACGTGGAGGTATGGTCTGTCGTGGACACCGTCTACCCCATTACGAGCGTTCAGTTCGATGACCATCGCCGACTGACGTCCGTTCTCTTTGCCGAGCAGGAGAACCCCGTGTTTGTCTGCGGCGACCAGGAGGGTGACGTCACCGTCGTCAGCTTGCTCGGCTCCGCCTACACGAGGCAGAGCATGACGGACGATGAGCAGGAGCACTGGCTTGAAGACGCCGTCACCAAGCAGCTGAGCTAAGCAGCAGGCTGTGCCCAGCAGTACACGTGTTCATGTGTGCGCATGTTTGAATGCGGGAAACGCAAAACGAAAAAGCAATTTGATGTATACATACCCTTCACCCGCTCCCCAACAAAAGTTGGGTAAGCGATCATAAAACGTGCAACACACAATCATGCACCAAAGGAAAAAAAACGCGACTTATTGGTGAGCGAATGGTGCATCGAACGGGTCTGTGACCAGGAGAATAGGGAAAAAGAACGCACACCGCTTCATCCCTCCACGAGATGGTTTCTTGTGATGCGCGTAATCGAAACAAGAGCGGGACGTGCTTGTGCGGCCTGCCTGCTCTACGCTGCTCGCGTCACCTCCCCTCCCCCAGCCCAGCAGCGCTTGACACTGCTCGAGGTGCATGTGCCTGCCGCGGCACACTACGTGAGAGGGCCATCACGTTTGTTTTCCCTTCTTGTGTGAAGTCGCTGCCGCGCGACGGCGAATGGAACAATCACGCGACTCTCGTACTCTCTTGCAACACGCTCCTCCATTTCCTCATCCACACTCTCTCCATTCGTCACGCTCTCCACATACGCGCTGGTGGTGTGGCCGCTCGTTCGACTCATCACGCACCAAATTGTTGTCTGCGCCACTCAGCCATGGAACCCATCGGAACCCAAGCAGATCGCAACTACCGTGCGGAGAGCCCACATGATTCCCCGCCGCAGCCCACTTTTCCAACGCAGTCATATAGCTTTGTCAGTCCCGTGCAGAACCCTTTGGTGACTTCGATAAACCCCTCCATTGCTCCGCGGTGACTGTACCAGTGGCTAACAATCAGGCGTGCCGCATTTCGCGACATGCCCTGCGAAAGCCATAAACAATTAACGAAATACAAGGCACACAGTTTCAACGTACGCACACGCCTGCAATACCGAATTTATTGCCAATCTGTGTGCGCTACGCGTCACTAGAGGGCTAGCTTCACTCACACGGTGAACACGGCATTCCGCGATTTACGTCGTGGGAACAGAGATTTACAACGAGTACAAAGTGCTTGAGTTCGTGTCTCGACAGCCCGACAAGCCAAAAAACCGACACATCGGTGCTCACAATACGGCTTCCTGAACGTGGCACCATTCACTCCTTGTCAGGATAAATGAGAACGGTCACAGTTGTTCACCTTTTTTTTTTTGTGAGGTACGCGTCGTTTTATAGAAACCATGCGTCCCTGTTACAATTTACAGTGCAAAATAGGCACAACTGACCGGCACCTAGCTCGGTGAGCGTTGTTCGCTTTCAATGAAAGTGCCATACACACGCATAGAGCCTCAAAATTTTTTTTGCAGTCACTGCTGGCCGTGGCATGCCTCACTAAACCAAGCGCAAATCGTTTCGAACCTTTCGGGACGTTTTTGTCATTTCACGCACAATTTTCTGTGTCCCCTCGATCGTGAAGTTCGCATCATGTGGATGCAATTGGAGACAATCTGCTCGAGTCACAAGATACTGCACAAAAAAAAAAAACCCAGAACTATGTCGGCGACTGCGTAGTGGTGACGGGAAGCGTGACTCCTCATCATTGCACGACGGTTTACAAGACGTTTACCGTCGTCGACACACGTTTTTTTTAACCCTCTTTTTTATCCTCACTTCTCTCTTTTTTTTTCTTCTTACTCTTTCTCTTTTACTTTGCTTTTGCTTTCTTTCACTTACTTGTTCCCATTTTTTTTTTGTTCCTCCTTGTTTCAGTACTCTTTTTGTTTTCTTGACCGAGCACCGGCGTGTCACCTATCGAATTTGTCTGCCTTTTCTACAGGATACACTGGGTTTTTTTTTTGTATGCTGCCTAGCAAATATTCTAGAAAGGAACAAAGGAGAGCAATACTTCGGTGACGAGCAAGAACAAAAAAGACACCTCGGTTTCGACCAAATCTCCCCAAAACGGGAAACAACGAAAACTCACTTTTCAAAAATCATCATCATCGTTCGTTGTACTTTTTCTTCATGCTGTAAAGATCGGACTTGCACCACTGCGAAAGTACTGTTGCACGGGGTTGTTTTTCTCACAAAAAAAAAGGGAAAACTGTGGCTTGATATCAGGCAACAGTAGGGCTTATGAATGCGTGATGGCTATTCATTCTCTACTATCCTCTCATTACCACTGTCTCCTATTGACAACAACAAAACAAAAATGGAGATGACTTCCCGTGCGAACAGTTTTTCTTTTCGTCTTTTGTGCATTTTGTTTTTGGCATGTCATGTAAATTGGAGATAACCGGCAATACACAATAACAATGAACACATCAGAGCATAGCGAAGCTCAACATGAGATATGAAAAAGAAAAGAAAGTTATGGCTGTCGGTAGCCAAATTTCACGAATCCCTCCCCCCCCCCCCTTCCTCAGCACACCCAATCTTTCCTCACTCCCTACGCACTCGCTCACAATCCACGAAAGCATCCATACACGAACAGCACACAAAAATTTGACGAGAATCAATCGGCAAGAAACGTGGCGTGACGCTGACTGATACTTGTTTGTTCGTACACGCGCGCCAAAACACCTCTGAAACGATTTGACTCTTTTTTTCTTCTTCTTCTTTTGAACACAGTGACTCCCTCACTCTCTCTCACTCTCTCTCTCTCCTCATGTCTCGCTCTGCTGCCCCACCGTCTGGAGGGGAGCCCAGCGAGGACGCACATGGGCCGCCGGTGGACATTGCTGCGCCGACTCTCGCAAGCACCGCTCCTGAGGACGGAAACGCCTCGGCAGAAAACCCCCCTGCGGTCCTCCCTGAGTCCACCGAGGACGTGGCGGCCGCAGAGGAGGCCACGCTAGACCACGCCGCGCCGCCGTTGCCACCACACGCCCCAGCGCTGTCGGATGCCGACGCGCCAGCGCCAGAGATGTTGGCAGACGACGGGGCCGAGGTCGTCCCACCGGCGCCCGCCCCCACAGCGCCAACGGACGTCGTCACGTCTGAACAGGCCGCTCCCGTCGCCGTCTCGACCGCTTCCGCCAAGGGGCGTGCACGCAAGGGTCGGGGCGGGCAGACTGCGTCATCCAGCGCCGCTCGGAGTACCCGGACGACACTGCGCCAGTCCGTGCACGGACGCCAGACGATCGAGAGCGCCAACGGCGCGGGTCTGTCGGAGGCGATGCAGCCCGGCTGGAGCCAGGGCACGTTTGTCGGCATGTCGACTGGGCTGCACCTCAACGGGGAGCAGCTGACCACGTCTGAGGAGAACCAGCGCTTTCGTCAGCGCAACAAGGTTCGCTCGAGCTACAGAGGGCCGGTCTACGTCGCCGAGGATCTGCATGTGCCGTGCCAGGGATGCGGCGGTCCTGTCGATCCGATCCAGCGCGTGCCAGTGGGGAGCTTGTTCTTCCACCCCACGTGCATTCGGTGCTACCTCTGCGGCCGCACCGGCGTCACGGAGCCTTTTCAGCAGGTGGGCACGCACCAGGTCATTTGCTCCTTCTGCGCTGCCAAGGGGCACGCACCGTGCGTCCGCAAGGAGGAGGCGAACTTTCGCGGGGTCGTGCTCGGGGCGATCCGCGGAGATCCCGACAAGCTGCTCTTGGCCTGCGAAGACGAGGCCCGAGTGGCGGCACGCACGCAGTCGGTGAACCAGGCCACACTCGCCGGTGCCGTCGCGCCGAGCCTGACGATTGGCCCTGTGCACACCCGCCGAAACACCACCAGCCAGTCATTTGCCCTCATGCAGCGACAGCAGTACTACACACAGAATGACCGAAATATACTGGCGACGGCGCCGACGCCGTCCCCACCGCTGCCTGGTGTGAAGACAGCGATGTCGGCACGGGCGGTGACCAGCGAGGATCCCTCGGAGCTGGCGGCCATTCGCGCGCGCAGGCGGTCGGGCTCCACGGTAGCGGCCGGACCTTTGCCGAAGCTGACCTACCACTAACCGCTCCATCCCCCGCAGGAGACGAACGCGAAGCCCGCGTGAACGAAGCGGACAAGAGAGAAAAGGAAAAAAGAAGACACACTAGAGCGAACGCACACCATAAGCGAATGCATATTCTCCGTCTTTGTGCGCGTGCATGCTTCTCTCCCTGGGCGTGTTCGCATGTAAATAGCCAAGACCAGCGCGCAGGGCTTTCTGTCCCTTTTGGCGTTTTTTTTTTGCTCGTGCTTGCTTTGTTGTCCTGCTGACTCCATGGCCGTTAGTCTCCTCTTGTATTGTGTAAATTTGCTCATCCCCGACTTGATCTTTTTTTTTCTTTTATATCTGTTGCGTACACATCTCTGTTTTTTTTTTTTCAATGTAGTGTCAATAAGCGGAGAGTGGAAGACGGATTTAAAAAAAAAAAGCAGAAAAGGTCCAGTCAAACAACAACACACACACACAAAAAAAAGTATGCTCCAAAAGAACCGAGCAGCGACCGACGTTTGTGTTTCTGTCCATGTCAAACATGTGCCTCTGATCTCCACGTGTCCCACAAAGCAATTTATCTGACGTGCGGGTTGACAGCGGTGTTTTTCGCTCTCTCTCACCACTCTCTCTTCTTTGCATTTCCGTTGAGAAAATGGTGCGTCCGGACTACAGAGAAAACGGCCGAGTCAGCTGGCACACACCCCACAGTGTGGTCGTACCTCCTTCTTTACATGCCAACATTGATGCATCCTCTTACGATATCCATCTCTTTCTTCCTCTCTTTCTCTCTCACTTATCTGGCACACTGTATGTTTTGTTGTATGTGTGCGTGGCTCCGTAAAAAGTAGCTTTGTTTGCTGTTGTCCTCACCATTTGTCCATCAACCCAACAGCGCGCGCATCGGGATAGTCGTTGGAACGGCCACTTTTATGGTTATTCTTACACACATTTTCTCTCACGTCCGAACTGTGCTTTTTTCTTTCCCACTCAAACCCACCTGTGTGACTTGGTGCACGACTGTTGCCACCGCCACAGCCTCCGCGTTTATCATGCAGGGCACGCACGCTTCCAGTGCGGCTGCGGCTGCGGCTGCGGCTGCATCGACAGGCGCCCCTCTCGCCACCACTACAACTCCCACTACCGTTGATCAGAGGTTCATTGGCGGCAACAAGCATGACGCCAAGTACGATCGCCAGCTGCGACTCTGGGGCAAGGAGGGTCAACAGGCACTCGCCGAGGCACACGTGGTCGCGATCGGCGTCTCCGCTTCCGTTGTGGAGGCCTTGAAGAGCATTGTGCTGACCGGCGTGCACGCCTTCACGATTGTCGACGACGCGCTCGTGACCGACGAGGACATCGCCACGAACTTTTTCGTGCTGACGTCGGACAAGGGCAAGTCCCTCGCCGAGGCCACGGCGCGGCAGCTGAGCGAGTTGAACAGCGACTGCGTGGCGCTCGCCGTGCACGCGAGTCCAGCCGACTGGGCCGCACAGTTCACCACCGCCACGGAGGGCCAGACGGCCTCGGCAGTACGACAGCAGCTCCGTGCGCTGGTGGACACGGCCGTTGTCGTGGCCAATAGACCGACCTCCGCAGGCCACACAACCGCCACCGCCACCATCACGGCCACCGAGGCCGGCGTCGGTCGGCCCAGCTTGCTGCTCGTCAGCCAGCGCTACGCCAATCACAGCGAGGACTCGCCGCTGGTCGCGAGCGCCAAGCGCGCACCAGGGTCGCCACCGGTGCTGTGCGTGCAGACGCGCGGGCTGATGGGGTTCTACCAGGCCTTTGCGCACCACGACATGGTCATCACGATGCCCCATCCCACCCCCAACGAGCTCGTGCGCGACTTGCGCATCTTCAACCCTTTCCCCGCGCTCCGCGACTGGTTTGTCGCGCACGACCCGTCCGACCCGACCCAACTGGTCGATGACATTGTGACCCACAGTCACATCCCGTACCCGGCCATCCTGTACCACGCATACACGCACTGGTGCGCCGCGAAGCACGCCGCGAACGAAGCCGTGCCGCCGCTGCCACTCAAGGGTGCGCACTACGCGCAGCTCAAGCCGTTTGTGTGGCGCATGGCCCGGCGAAAGGAGCCGCCGCAGGAGGCCTTTGTCGAGGCGGTCGAGAAGTGCACGACGGCCCTGAACCGCCCCTACCAGCACTACCCCTCGCGCAGCCTCGTGCTGCTCTGGGTGCAGAAGGCGGCATTCGCCCCCGACGCGCCGCCGCTCCCGTGCCACGATCGCGAGCGCACCATGGCGGAGGAGCGCGCCGAGGTGGAGCGGGTGCTGGCGTGGTACGTGACCCGGGCGATTCGCGAATTTGCCGTGGCGCACTCGCCGGAGGACAAGAGCTACTGCGTGCTGCCCCAGTGCGGCCACCTGCCCGACTTCACCGCGACGACCGAGTTCTTCCAGGAGCTCCGCGCCATTTATCAGGCGAAGCACGCGGAGGACGCGGGGGACATTGCACAGCGTGCCTGGGCGGCTCTCAACGAGACGGACGTGAACCGCTGTGCCCTGGCGAGCTACCCGGACAAGGGCGGCGAGGTGCGTGCGCTGCTGGACAGCGAGTCCAAGACCATGGTGCAGAATGTCTGGCAGCTGGCCCTCGCCCCCTTCGCCTCCTGTGGCGAGTACCGCGATGGCTGTGAGGAGCTGTCCAAGAGCCCCGCCGAGCGCCTGGGCCGACGCATGGCCGCACACTGGCGGGAGGAGACGCACGAGGGCACCGTGCTCGCGATGCTGGCGGCTGTGGCACTGGACAGCGAGCCCGGGGCCGCCCCGCCCACGCCGCCGCGGAAGGATGTGTCCGAGGCCGAGATGGCTGCAACCGCGTCCAGGCTCTCGGCCTGCACCACCGCGCTCCTCGCAGCCGCCCACCCATCACGGCCGGATGAAAGGGTCGCCGCTCTCTGCACACCAGAGGACCGCGCGGACATTGCGCTTGCGTGCGAAGAGATGGCCCGTGTCGGAGCCGTGCAGGTGCCCAGCGTGGCAGCGACCATGGGTGCGCTGGCCTCGCAGGAGGCGATCAAGCTCATCCAGCACCGCCGTGTGCCTGCCCATGATCCGATTGTGTACAGCGGCTATTCGAACACCATGTACACGCTGCCGCCGTTCTAAGAGTGTGATTGTTCTTTCTTTTCTTTCTATTGGCGTCGCTGAGTTCATTAGTGCTCGTCCTTCTTCCTTTTCTTTTCGTTCATTTGTGGTTTGTCTTTTTCCTCATGTGGTGGAGAATGGCAGGCCGGCCTCTCATTTTTCTACTGTGTTTGTGACGATTGCCCACACTGCACGCTTAGTGGGCTTCTAACTGTGTGTGTTTGTGTGTGCCGTAAGGAACTGTGGCGTCATTTTTGACTCATTTTTTTCTTTTTGACTCGGCTCTGTGCGTGTGCTCATTTTCTCGCTGGTATTTTTCTTCTGTCGTCCTGGCAGCTAATATTCCACACTTTGATGTTTACTCCTCTTTCCCGCGCTGCTTCGAATGTTTCAGCGTTCGATCCAGTGGCGCGCGTGTCGCACTCTTGCGTGTTCTGTTATCATCCCTGCACACCCGTTGCTCTCCACTTCTGATCCATTTTCACAACTTCATTCCCCTTCTCCTTTTTTTTTGTTTCTTTCACTGCTCTTTGGGCGATTAATCGCAAAACAACAATATCAACATACACAGAGTCGACAAGGAAGTCACAGCAACACAAGAAACAGTGTCACAATAATCCTCTGTTGGTGCATCCAATGAGTGTGCGTGTTCCGCTCCCGGTGCGACTCCTGCAGTCCTCCTTGGCGAGGTCCGTCAGCCCCGGTGCGGCGCACCCATCGCAGAGCGCCGCTCCCTCCCCGACGCCACTGTTGTTCCTCTACAAGCCCACTGGTCTGCCGCTATTCTCCGCCTCGCAGGTCACCTCGGTCGCCTCCGCCGACCACGATGATACCACGGAGACCCGCCGGTTGTTGCGCGCGGCCGCGGACGTGAGGCCTGCTCCCGAGGATGCATCTGATTCATTGCTTGCCCGTCTTGAGGATGCCGTGGCGCCTGGCACTCTGACCTACCTCGGACTGAATCCGCTCTCCCCACCGCTCCTTCCGCTGCCGTCCGCGCCGCAACTCCTGGCGCGCGAGAAGGGTCTTGTTGTGCTGGCCACGTCCCAGGCAGACGCGTATTTTCTGCGCAATGCGGAGCAGCTCGGCCTCGTGCGCCACCGCTTCCACGTGCTGTGCCACCTCCCTGACGGCGTCTCCGCGAACGCACAGGCCCACACGCGACTGCGCGCGTCCGTGCGTTCAACACGTCGCAGCACCCTTCGCAATCCATACCTCCGCGATTATCTGGAGAGGACCCCGGCTGCCGGCGTGGCGGACGACTGGGCGTACGGTGTGCCTCTGTGGCATCCGCACACGCGTCACGTGCCGGCGAGCGTGGCGTCTCTCTGCGCAGCCCGTGGGGCGCGTGGCGAGGGCCTCTTTGACGGCCCCCGCGCCGTTCTGAGGCGACAAGGCCGTCTGCGTGCCACTGTGGGGCTCGTGACGGAGGCCGCTGCAGCAGCGGCGCCACATGCCACCACCACGAGCCCCCAGGCGCGCCTCTCTCGCCTGTTCTCGCCCGCCTCTGCGACGCGTGCACTTGCGGAAGGCGCGGTGCCGGCCCCCAGCGCCGTGCCGCATCCTTGGCTGGCGTCGTCAGAGCCGATTCTAGCCGTACTCCGCGAGGAGAGCGACCAGGCGCAGCGACAGGGCCGCCGTCTGTGGTCGAATCTGGATCGCGCCGCGCGGCACGTCGCGCTGGACTTCACGCTCCTGAGCGTGTCCGATCAGCCGGGCAACGCGCTCGCGCTCTACGAGGTCAGCGGCCACGCCACGGCGGAGGAGGTCCGCGCGCTGTTCCACGCGGAGGGCTGCACGGTGCTCAACGACTTCACGCGCGATGTGGCGCAGGCGCAGGCGATGAAGGACGCGGCCGACGCTGTGCATCGCCTCGCCAAGGCCCCCAGCTCCGGCGTGGCGCTGCTCCCGGCGCGCACGCAGCACCAGCTTTTCCACGCCTCCCCGGAGACGCTCGTCTGGCAGCCGCTGGTCTCGCTGTCCACGGGGGCGGCGGACCGGGCCGCGCTCCTCAGCAGCCGCCTGGCGGACCTGGACGCCCCCGCTTCCGAGCTGTGCGAGCGTGTGCGGCGCTTCTTGCAGACACCCGCCTCGTCACCGACGCGCGCGCGCACGGCGGAGCTGACCCCGCGCGCGCTTCTCTGGGCGGCGCTCGACCACGCCGTGCGGGCCGGGGGCCAAACCGGCCGTGCCTCCGATGCGGGGCTGTCGCACCATGCCCTGGCGCGCCTCCTGATGCTCTCGCTCGGCTCTGGCGTCGAGTGCTGCGGGGTCACGCTGCCGGATCCGGCGCACGCGGCCAACATTTTGGCGATGCAGCACATGGTGAACCAACGCAATTCTCCGCGCGGTGGCATCGCCGCGCACCATCCGGCGCATGTGACGGAGGTCGGCGAGCAGATGCGCATGGTCTCCGTCGACGTGCACACCGCGACGGCATCGGCGACGGCCCAGTACGGCGTGGCACCGCTCTTTGAGGTCGAGCTGGCGCCGAGCGCGGACGAACGTGATCGCGCCGAGGCACCGCGCGTGTGTGGTCAGACGTGCTTCACGTACGCCTTGGCGCTGCAGCTGCCCGGTCTTCGCGGCGATCTGCCCGAGAAGGCCAGCCCCGCAGACGCGCTGGAGCCGACGCGGACCGAGCCATGGGCCCCGTCGCTCGCGCGCGTGCTGTCGCTGACGGACGCCCCTGCGGCGTTCTCCGCGCTCCTCGCCGCCTGGCACCACGCGCCGACCGCCCGCAGGCCGACCTCCCCGCTGATGCTGCCGCCCGCCTCGCGCACCACCCTCGCGCTGTCGCAGTGGCTGCACCCACCGCCCACCCTTGCCTCATCGACGGCGACGACGGCGACGGACCCGCTTGTCGTGCGCCTGGAGGAGGTGGCGGAGCTGTCTTGTGCCTTCTGCGGCGGTCGCGGACACGTCTGGGCGGCGTGCGAGCTCACAGGCCCTGCTCTGTCGTTGCCACCACAGCAGCAGCGGGAGGAAGAGGCCGCACGGGTGTCGGTCCTACCCACGCCCCTGTCGACACCGTTGGCGGACACGGCGGCCCCTCGTACTGCGGAGGAAACGTTTGCCGCGCAGGCCGCCCGCACAGCGTTGGCGTCTTCACTGATCCTCCGCGTCGATGATGTGGCCGCGGCGCTGGAGAAACAGGACTCGGCCCTTCAGCAGCAGCACGAGCAGCACGCGACACACCTCGCCCGTGGCGGCGACGGCGGCCTCGCGCAGGACCTTGTGCGCGTACCGAATCGCCGTCCGACTGCACCGCTGAACCTCCACGCCTTGCAGCGCGAGCAGCAGAAGCCCGCAATGCACCGCCGTACGGTGCGCTGTGCGTACTGTCATGGACGACACCACATCACCGCCTGCCCGCAGCTGGAGAATGGGGGACGGCTCACCACGTCGGGCTCAGCGAGATCGACAGGTGATGCGCTGACAGCAGCCGAGCTCGCCGCTGTGGAGAAGAGTCAGCCGGCGGCGCTCTTTTGCATTCGGTGTGGCCGCGAGGGCCACCTCTTCGAACAATGTCCGCAGCTCCCTGCCGGTGTGCACCCGGCCACACACTGCCTCATCTGCCTGCAGCCCCAGTCCAAGTCATCGCGACCGCATTCACCCGAGGCGTGTCCGCGAGCGGTCAAGGCCCCGGCTGGCTTCACCGGCAGCGGCGTCGCCACATCCGTTCTGGTCGAACGCACGGCAGTGGCGCGTGAGCGTTCGGAGCGGCGGCGCACGCAGATGCGGCAGCGACGCGGTTCGATGCTGATGGCGGACAGTTTTGTGGACCGGCAGTGACCGGCGTGTGTGCGTGTTCTTCACAGTTTAACTCACAAAGTGAAAACGAAAAAAAAAGAAAAAAGAAAAGAAAAAAAGACAGAACACACACACGCACACACTGACATCCTGCGACTATATCTGTTGCGTGTATTCTCCAGGGCGTGAGTCGTCGTACATTTGAAGACACGTAGCTACTTACGACGCGTGCACACGCTCCGCATGGATGCTGGGCCGTATCTAGATGCCATGCATCTCACAGCCTCTCGTATTCTCCTCTTTAGTTCAAGTACACTCAATGCTGATCTGACCAAGCATCTTCACGTGCCCTTCTAACCTTCCTCCCCCCCCCCCCCCCCTCTCCACACCCACCCACACAACAGTTGAGCAAGCAAAGCAGCTCCTACACAATTATCTGATTAGCTATTTCTCCTTCTCTTACGGTTGCCTTTTATTTCCCCCTCGGCGTGCACACCGGAAGAGTTGGAGGAGGAAGTGGGGTAACCGCACTAGGACACACACCACAAACAAACGAGAACAACAACAAAAAGGTTTCCTCTCAGGAGCAACCCACAAGCACACACACACGCACACACACACACACACCAACCATGTGGACGGACTGGAAGCAAAAGATCAAGGAGTTCGCGGACGACATCACCTCGCCTCAGTTCGAAGAGGAGGAGGATGACGAGGCTGCTGTTCATGGCGACGAGCCTCTTCGCCTCCCACACACGGCACCGTCGAGCGCGGCGAAGCAGGAGAGCGCGCCGCGTCCGTATCAGCCTCAAGCGAGTGGTGCCGCCGCACTCCCCGACGATCCGTCTCGACGACTGGAGTACACGGTCGAGCGTGGCGCGCGCGCCTCGGTCACGCTCGCCGCCGGCGCACCGCGCTCACCGCCTCTTCAAGCGGTGGAACTGGCCTCATCGCCATCCCAGCCCCTCGCCACATCGATGATGGGGCCTCCGACGGCGACCACACAGGCGGCGCCATCTTCCTCTTCACCCATCGTCTCCACAACGCGTCCCGCACCAGCCGAGGCGACGGCCGCCCCGAGTCCGCTGGCTTCCCACGACCCTCCCGTGGATAGCGGTGCGGTGGCTTCCCTGCAGGCGCGGCTCGACGCGCTGGAGGAGGAGAAGGCCGACATGGACGCGCGCATCGTGGAGTACCAGGCACAGGTGCGCACCTCGCACGAGGAGACGATCGCCTACTACGAGGCCCGTCAGGCCGAGAGCGAAGCCGCACTCAGGACCACCTTTGCCGAGGAAAAGAAAGCCCTCCTCGACGAGCTGGCCGCGTACAAGAAGCGAACCGAGGCCGCTGAGGCCGCCACGGCGGTGCGCGCGGAGCAGGTGCGGGTCCTGGAGCAGCGCCTGGAGGAACTTCAAGCGCGCCACGACAGCGCAGTGGCGGCGGCTGCCGCGAGTGCGGTCACCTCGGCAGAGGCATCCGCGCCAAGCCAGCCCAAGGTTGACATGGAGGCGGAGAGGCAGAGACGAGAGGCGGCCGAAGAAAAGGAAGCCGCCGCGGCCAAGGCCGTGCACAATCTGACAGAGGACAATGCACGCCTGCGCGAACAGCTCGCGGAACTGCGCGAGCAGCTCGCCCAGCTCCCGTCGGCCCAGCCACGCGAAGACGGTCCGAGCGACGCCTCGGAAAAGGACGCTCTGGAGTCGGCACTGCGCCATGTGCAGGAGCAGCTGACGACGGCCGAGACACGTCTGGAAGAGTCCGCGCAGCAGTGCGCCGCCAGCCAGGCCTTGGCCGCACAGCACGAAGCGCTGGCCAAGCAGCGGCAGGAGGCCCTTGTCGCGTTGCAGGCCACGCTCTCGGCCGCCGAGCAGCACGCCTCCACGATGGAGGCCGCGCTCGAGAAGGCCCGCCAAGACGCAGCTGGTGCACCTCCACCCTCTGCGGCGGCCGACCCGGCAGAGGCGGCGGCGCACGAGGCACAGCTCGCCGCCCTCACGCAAAAGCTTGATGCTGCCCTGGCGCGCGCCACGGAAGCGGAGCGCGTGCAGCAGGCCCTGCGCGAGGAGCTCACCACGCTGCACACCTCCACGACGCAGAACATGGACATGCAAAAGACAGGCCTGAACAAGGAGTGGGAGTCGCGCCTGGCGACGGTGAACGGCGAAAAGCAGACCCTGCAGACGCGCCTGGAGGCCGCACAGCGCGAGCTCGACACGCTGGCGCGCGCCAGGGACGAGGAACGCACGCGCCTGAGTGCGGCCGGGGACGCGTCCCTGGCGGAGCTCCGCGAGATGAACCGCAAGCTCGAGACCGACGTCCAACACCACGACACGCTGCTCCAGCAGCTCGAGGCCACCGTGGAGGCGGCACTGGAGCGTGCCGAGGTGGAGCTGCCGAGCGGCGGCTTCGGTCGCGGCGAGCGCTACTCCTTTTCTGATCTTGTCGCCGTGCTGACGAGTGAGTTTAGCCGCCTCGTGGACGAGCAGGACAAGATGGACCAGGTCCTGCAGGAGTGGGAGCAAACGTACGAGAAGGCCAAGGAGGTGAATGAGTCGCTGAACGCGCAGCTCAGTGAGGCTTTGCGCACATCTGGCGTCGCGCAGGAGGCGTTCTCTACCACTCAGCACGAGCGCGACGATCTGCAGCAGCAGGTCGAGCAGCTCGAGGCCCACCTCGACGAGTGCGAGCACGAACTGATGGAGGCCCGTCGCCAGTGCCAGGCGCTGGGCGACGAGAAGACAAGCTGGGCCCAGCGGATCAGCGCGACTGAGACGGGCGTCGCAGATCAGCAGGAGGCAATCCAGTCCCTCCAGCACGAGGTCGAGGCCTCCCACGTGGCGCTGGCGGAGCGCGAGGAGGAGCTGATGGTGGCACGGCGAAGCGTCGACAACTTGCAGCTTGCGCTCGAGTCCTTTAAGCAGAACCGCGCCCGCGATGTGCAGGAGCGCACGGTGGATCTCCAGGCGGAGATTGAGCTGCTGCGGGCTCAGCTCGCGCAAGCGGACGAGTTCGCCGGCCCGCGCGGGGCCTCCGCGAGCGGTGGTGGTGGCGGGAGCGGGAGCGGCGCGGCCGACGGGCGTCAGCGCGATCAGCTCATGCGCGAGCTCGCGGCCAAGAACCTCGAGGTCACCGATCTGCACGGCAAGCTCCAGGAGCTGCGACGCATGCTCGAGGACACGGCCCGTCAGCTCAGTGGCGAGACGATGATCGACAAGGGCGTGGTGTCGCACCTCATGGTCAACTACATCCACGCCTTTGTCGCCCAGCGCAAGGAGGCCGATGAGATGCTGAAGATCATGTCCGGCCTGCTTGGCTGGGATGACGAGATGCAGGAGCGGGCGGGACTTCTGCCCGGCCCCCTCAATCCGCACCCGCCAGAGACAAAGGGCAAGCGCGGGTTCTTGTCGTTTGGCCGTCGTGCACCCGCCGCGCCGAGCCTCTCCGCCACACCCGGACGCGGTGGCACATCCACGGCCGGCGCCAGCGGCAAAAAGCCGTCGCTGGCCGCGCTGTGGGTGGACTTCCTGATGAAGGAGAGCGCCGGCAACGCGTCCACGAGCGCGACGGCGACGGCGGCATCCGAGGCTGCTGGCGCTGACGTGGTGCTCTCGGCCGCGACGCCGTCATCGCCGGCTCTCGTGGAGAGGGACGTGTCGCACCATCCTGCGACACCTTAACGTGTGCCCCCAAAACAGACACACACACACACACAAACACAACAGAAGGAAGCAGAACAAGGCGTTCTGATCTCGAGTTTGCTGACGACTGTGCGGAATACAGTTTGTGCTGATTTTTTTTGTCGTAGTCTATGGGCCCCCTTTTTTTTTTTGTTTGCCTATTTGCTTGCTTTTGCCAAGGCGTTTTTTTTTTTGTACAGCGCCTCTCTCTTCTTGCCTCTCGCGAGTCAACAAACAAGCATAACAGATCATTATGATTATTCTCTGCGTGAGATCACATTTCACGTATGTGCGGGAGGTGGATAAGTTGACGGCACACATATTCTGCACTGAAGTCAACGCCTCACTGTGACGCCTTGAGGCGTGGTGTGATCTTTTGGTGCCACCACCTTGATTGCCAGCTGTAGCGCACCACACTGTTTTCTGTTCTCTCTCTTCTGCGCTTGGCTTGTGCGCACCACGTCTTTCCCTGGGTCTGCTTTGTGCACTGCACGCTTCACACTACTCTCTCTCTCCCTCTCTCTCTCCCCACCTGGATGCCTTTCTCATAGCGTGATTCATTTGGTCACGCACTCGAGTTCCCTCGTTCGGTTGACCGAAGTCTAGACTTTCCTTCTTTTTCTTTTCTGTACTGTTTTTCTCCTTCTTTTTTTTTCTTCCCTCCCCCTTTTTTTTGCTCTTGCTTTCGCACGTATGTCGCAATACCAATGGGTGATTGAATCTCCCGAAAATGCCGATGGCGTCAGCGCGACCATTCTCCTTGGCTTCGACGACTCCGACAGCGACGATGAAGGCAGTCACGGCAACAGCCATCGCACCAACAATCGGCGGGCAGCAAGAGTGCGCCAGGGTGGACCTCGCTTGTCCTCGCCGACACCAGCGAGCGTGACGCGTGCACAGGCTCAACGGCTCCAGGACGACGAGCAGTACATGTGGTGGGCAGCAGGCAGTGGCCATTTTAACAGCAGCGCAACGACTAATAATAATGCTAACAACACCGCCAACAACGGCAGCAGCAGCAGCATTGGGCTGAACGCCTTGAGTGGCACCACCGTACGCACGCCTCGCTCCGATGGTGGGAGCAGCCGCCGCAGCAAGGCGAGCAGCAACCGCCGCTCTCGACGAGGTGGCCCAGGCAGCAGCGGCGGTGCGAGCAGCACAGGCACACGTGCCGGCTTCGGCCAGCACAACGGCAACGGCCGCCGCGGCAGCCATCGTGGGACGCCCATCTTCACGTCCACGTACTTCCCTGACAATGGCCTCGAGGCACACGACGAGGAGAACCACCTGCGACTCGAAGGCACCACTGCCTCGCCCGTCTTCACGTACCGCAACGCCCCAGCCCCGACGCAGCCGACGCAGCCCGGCAGCGGTCGCACGCCCGGCACCACGCGCACGAGCGGCAGCAGCCGCAGTAGCGGAGGCAGCGCCACCTTTGCCCTTTCCTCTCGTGAGGAGGAGATGACGGAGGGTCTCTGCACGTCACACGAGGCGTACGCGGAGGAGCAGGCAGCGTGCGGCGCGATGGGCGACGAGTACGGTGGGGGCCACTCGAGCATGGTGTGGCCTGAGCGACTCGTCATTGCGCACGTGACCTCGGGCCAGGCTCTGGCACCGCAGGCGTCGTCGCCGTCGAACAAGAAGCTGCGCAAGAAGCTGTCGCACCGGCCGGCGACGGCGGACGTGGTCACCACCACCGCCAGTCGCAGCGCAACGGAGCGGTCGCGCCGTTTTCGTGAAGCCTCGCGACTTGTGCCCACCACGATCACAACGGTGTGCTTTGCCGACGAGGAAACGTCCGAGGACAGCACCTCCAGCGAGGACGACAACAATCTCTTCCTCCACGCGTGCCTTGAGGCGGACAACGAGGACGCGCACCAGGGCCGAGGCCATCGCGACCACGATCGCGCTCGCCCACGCCGGGGCAGCCAAGGAAACAAGCTCGACACGCGCGAGGAAGACCCCGAGGAGGCGCACACGGCGCAGTTTGCTGCGACAGTGGCCTCCCTCGCCGCACAGGCCCACGGTCTGCGTCATCACCTCGGCACCGTGCAGACCCCGCCGCTCGCCCCGGCCAGGGCGCCCGAGGTGGCCGCACTGGAGACCACAACACGCGCACGACGTGGCGTCATGGGTCCGCCCAGCACCGCTCGTGTGGCGGCCACGTCGTCGCCATTGTCGGGGCTCTTCTCCTCGCAGCGACCGCAGCCGCTGGCGACGGACAGGCAGGCCGCGGCGGGACCGTGCGTGTCCTCCTTCTACATCTCGCCGATTCACCAGTCGGTCGCGCAGGAGTCGAGTGAGTTTAGCGGCACACCGTACTTTTTCCTTGGGGAGGGCGGTGGTCTCGCCGGGACTCGCCGACCGTCCGCGAGCCCGTCCTCGCTGACGCGGAAGGAGCTGCGTGAGCGCGAGGCCGCTCTGGAGGCTGCCCAGGGTTTCGACGTCTCCGAGCTTGACAGCCGCCTGTGCCCGCGCAGCGGGAGCGGCTCCGTCACGAAGGAGGACGACATGTACGACAGCAGCGTGGAGGAGGCCGTCCGTCTGGACGCGCTCAGCACGTGCGCGCGCTGGCAGCGGACCTCACCGGCACAGGACGACGCCCGCTCCGCGCCGCCATCACCACACAATGGCGCGTTCAGCCGCTCGCTCGCGCAGCGCCGGGCCGACGTCGCCAGCGGCATCGCCCCACGCAAGCGCACGCGTCGTGGTGGCGGCGGTGGGTACCAAGACGATGACGACCATTCGTCACGTGCGGGTGACGTGCAGGTCTGCTCGACGGGTCTGCGCACCAGCTCCGACGAGGACGAGGAGGAAGAGATTGTGCGACGTGTCAAGCGACGCCGCCTGCAGCTCGTCGGCACGGAGGAGTGCGGCGGGAGCAAGGTGCTGGGGCCGCTCGCGGAGCCCGTCCTGCTGCCGCCGGATATGTCGTTGACGCTGCCCACCGCGCGCAGCGAGACGCGCGAGGACCTGCTCAAGTCCTTCTTCATGGGGCAAGCTTTGCAGGAGGATGACTTCCGCCTTTACTGAGAGAAGGTCGTGCGCTGCTCGGCATTGTGTGCTTTTTTTTTTTTGCGTGTGTGTGTGTGTGTGTTTTTGGTTGTGCACGTGGTTGTGCGTGTCTTTTGTTGTTGTTGTTTTTCCTTTCACGTCCCCAATCGTATCGGCGCGGTCGCATGCTTCCTTCGCTGACCCAGCGCACGTAAAGAGAAGTCCAGCTTTAAAGATGAAAAAAAAAAACAAGAAAAGCAATACAATTTTTCCATTTCACTGTACTGGTCTACCAAGTCGCTTTCGCCCACCATCTCGGAAGAGACCCTACGCGGAGACGTCCTCATGTCCGGAAGGACGGATGGGTTCGCGTCACCAGCGCGTTGCAGCCAACTATATCTGACCGAGGTGCTTTCGCTGAAGCTGCCGAGCACGCTGTTGGTGACCGGGAAGGCCATCTCTCTGTAGATGTCCCTTTCCTTCGGACTCTCCTCTCATCTGTACCTAACTGCCACTACACAGCTCAAATATCTTCGTTCCTCCTTTTCCTCATGATCGCATCACGGACACCGTTTGTGTCATTTCAAGAAGGTCCGTAGTTAAAAAAAAAAACGGAAGCCCACAACATTGTAGCCACACAACCGCAATAACACGTGGCATGGCATCTTCGAGTGGAGCCGCTGCGGCGGCGGTGACGAAGGACAATATCGCTGACTTGACCTTCTATCAAATATTTCACCTCGATGTGAGCAGCGGTCAGGAGGCCGCCGCCACGGTCATTGCCACCGCTGATGTCCAAAAGCTGTACCGCCGCTACGCTCTCTTGTTTCATCCCGATAAGGACCCGAGCGACGAGGCCAGGGCGGCCTTTGAGCGGGTGAAACTCGCGCTCGACACTTTCATTGACCCCATCAAAAAGTCCGAGTACGACCAGGTGTTGTTCGCCGATCCAGACGGGACAACTGTGAGCGCGTCCGCGCAGGCCCAACGTCGGAAGGCCGCGGAGGCGGAGGCCGACTGGGCTGAGCAGATCCTCAAGCAGAAGGAGGCGCGCGAGCTGGCGGCCAAGACCGCAGTGCGTCGTGCAGCAGAGGCGAAGGAGCAGACAGCGCAGAGCATCCTGTACGAGCTCACCCACGCCTTGCAGACCCCGTTTCGCCAGATGGAAGCGGACATGGTCCGGGACTGGGATGTGACTCCGGACACGCTGGCGATGAAGCAGAATGACATTGAAAGGCTTCTCGCGCAGCTTCTCAGGACGGACTCGCCGGAGCGACCTCCTGCCGGGACGGAGGAGTCGCGAAAGCGTCCACGCGAGAGCACGCCGTAAAGTGTGCTTTTTTTTTTGTGTGTGTGTGTGTTTGTTTTCGCCACTGCGGCGAAGTGAACTGATTGCACACACAGACGTGATTTTTCCTAAATTCAACCCGAGTAAGTTCCCATTGCAAAAAAAAATAAATAAATGAATTAACACCAACAGCTCAATAATTGCATGCTTTCAGAAGGAAGAAACTCGATTGCACGCTTCTCTCATGCATTGTACGACTGCTCCACCTTTCACACATTCCTCTCTTCCCCTCCACGCCTCTCACTTTCCGACCGCTTCTCCGTGTCTGTGCCGCCTGCAAGCAAGAACAGGGCTGCCACATCTGCTCTTTTTGTTTGTTTGGTGTTGTTTTTCTTTCCTCCCTCCCTGTCACACTTTTCCCACACAGTTCATAGATAGTTTGTGTTCCCCTTTTTTTGTTTTGTTTTCACTTCACACGTGCGCCTCTCGTTCTACTCTTTCAACCTTCTTGTGACGTAAAAACCGCAAATAAAAAATCATCCCGTACGCCCATCATGTTGACCAGCCGCACGCTGACGGAGGAGCAGACGCTCATTCGCCGCAACTGCATCGACTTTTTCGAGAGCGAGCGCTTCGAGGAAAAGTACCACCGCCGTATCCAAGAGCTCATTGTCGCCAACAAGGCGCGCCTGCTGATGGACATGGGTGACCTTCTAGACTTCCTTCCGCCGGCCGCGATGCCCGGCACCGGTGGCGGCTACGATGGCGGCGATCAGGCCAGCACCGCGCCGGTCTCGCTGGGCGTGAGCATCATTCAGGAGCCCGGCAAGTACGTGCCCCTCCTGGAGCTCGCCCTGCACGATGTGGTGTTGCGTCAGCAGCCCGAGTACCTGAAGGTCGACTATCGCTCCCGCACTGTGCACACGGGCTTCGAGGGCCCGGTTGGACAGGTGCTCTCACCGCGTGAGCTCTACGCGCGTCATCTGAACACAATGGTCGCACTCGAGGGCATTGTCACGCGCCAGTCGTCGAACCGCCCTCGCGTGCTGGAGACGGTGCACTACTGCGCCGACACGAACAAGTTCACCAAGAAGGAGTTCCGCGATCAGCTGACGCCCATGATCGACAGCTCGCACCTGCCGACGGTGAATGTGATGCCCAAGACGGACATGGAGGGCCATCTGCTGCGCACCGAGCTCGGTCTGTCGACGTTCATGGACTCGCAGTGTGCGGTCCTGCAGGAGGCACCAGAGCGTGCCCCCACTGGTCAGCTCCCGCGCAGCGTCGAGCTTCGCTTCGACGACGACCTCGTCGACACCGTCAAGCCCGGTGACCGCGTCCTACTCGTGGGTGTGTTCATGCCCTACACCACCTCCGACAGCAAGTCCTTCCAGTCGATTGTCCTGGTCAACCACGTCGTGCCCGTGCAGGCCTTCTCCGCCATGACGCGCCACGTGCCCGCCGTCGAGGAGAAGCTCGTCGCCTTCACACGCAAGTGCTCCCTGCAGGACGGGCCCAGCGGCGTGCTCAAGGCGCTGTCCAAGGCCGTGGCCCCCACCATCTACGGCCTCACGGACGAGAAGAAGGCGGTGCTGCTGCTTATGATCGGCGGCGTGGAGCGCCAGGCCCACAACTCGCACGTGCGTGGCGACATCAACGTGCTGCTCGTCGGGGAGCCGTCCACGGCCAAATCGCAGCTGCTGCGCTTCGTCCTCGGTGTGGCCCCGCTCGCGCTGAGCACGACCGGCAAGGGTTCCTCTGGTGTTGGACTGACGGCGGCCGTTGCGGTCGATGCGTACACGGGCGAGCGCTCGCTCTCGGCCGGTGCGATGGTGCTCGCCGATCGCGGCATCCTCTGCATTGATGAGTTTGACAAGATGGGCACGCAGGATCGCGTCGCGATGCACGAGGCCATGGAGCAGCAGACGGTGACCATCGCCAAGGCGGGCATCCACGCCTCGCTGAACGCGCGCTGCAGCGTGCTCGCCGCGGCGAACCCCGTGTACGGCTTCTACAGCGTGCACCACCGACTGGCCTTCAACGTGGGCCTGCCCGAGTCGTTGCTCTCGCGTTTCGATCTCGTCTTCATTGTGCTAGACCAGCACAGCTCCGAGTACAACCGCCGCATCGGCAACCACATCCTGCGCAATCACATGACCTCGCAGCCAGTCGGCACAGACCAGACGACCACGCAGACGGTCGTGGACAGCGCAGAGGCCTCGTGGGCACGCACGGCACAGAGCGCGATGGGCGGGCACGCGGCGGCCAGCGACGTCGCGGCGAGCGGAGGCGGGGTGGGGGCCTCGGCGTCGTCCGGCACCATGGACTTCCGCATGACCACCAACAGCACGGGCGAGGCCATTGTCAGCTCGGACTTTTTCCGTGCCTATGTGCAGATGGCAAAGCGTGGCGCGCCGCTGCTCACGGAGAGCTCGCAGCAACTGATCAGCAACCACTACGTGCAGCTCCGTGCCGAGCAGCAGGAGGGCGGCCGCGACGGCTTCTTTGTGACGGCGCGTACGCTGGAGGCACTGGTTCGTCTCTCCACCGCCCACGCGAAGCTTCGCCTCTCACCGACCGTGGAGGAGGACGACGTCACTGTTGCCATGGAGCTGCTCCGCGCCTCCGTGCACGCCGCCTCCACCGCGAGCCAGCAGCGCGTGGACGACAACCACCGCGCGCAGGACGAGCAGGACGTCAATGGCAGCACGCACGGCGCTGGCGTCGCCGGTCACAAGCGTCCGGCTGGTGTGGAGGTGGTGGCGCCAGGCAGCGAGGCTGCGAATGCCACGCCGGCCGTGCAGCGTCTGCGCACCGAGGACACCACGCCGAGCGCGAGTCGACCCGCTGCTGCCACAGCTTCGGCGAGCAACGCGTTCAACAAGGACAGCTCTGCGCTGGCCTTCTCGCGCAAGGTCATTGAGGCGCTCAAGGGCGTGCAGCGCGAGCAGCGCGGTGCCGTGACGCTCCAGGAGCTTCACACGCGTCTTGGTGGTGCGCAGGCCACGAGCGTGCAGGATCTCCGCGAGACGCTCACGCAGCTCCAAGGCGATTCGTTCCTTTACGAGTCGGCCAGTGAGGATGGCGCGGACGACTTTATTCAGTTCATGTGAGCGAAGCCAATGCACAGAACTGTGAAGGCTCTCGCAGCGCCATTCCTGCGTTTCTCCTCATGTGTGTGCGTGTGTGTGTGTGTGCTCGACTCGATTCTTTTTTTTCCTCTTGTGGTTTGCAATAGACATTTGTACCTTCCCTGTGGGTTGACCGGCCATCGCCTCGGCGTGTGGTTTTTTTTTTCTTTCCCTTTCCTTTCCTTCCCCTTTTTTTTTGTTAGAACGTACATGCCATTTATTTTTCAGTTGTGTGTGTGTATTGTCGCGTGGACACATCAGCACGTCAACAAGAATGGAAACACTCACTAAAACAGACACATACAACCTATTCTGTCTGTTTGTCAAGGCCGACAAACACGCAACACTAGTGTGTCCGGTAAAAGTCATCGTGTGCTTGCAAGAGAGCACGAGAAGGAGGCGAGGGTCACTCTGTGCTGAGGCACACGACCATCCATCTTGTCTTCGCTGCCATATCTTTCTTGCTTCTTGTCGGTGGTGTTGTTTGCTTTAGTCTCTGACACAAAGCAAGCGACAAAACTACAGATGGCGTACTCCCTGGTATTGCTCACACTCGAAAGGTCTATCTACGTGGACCCCGCACTGTAACGCTACTTATGATTCATTCCATTCATCCATCCATCCGTTCATCCACACTTCACTTCACTTCAACGCTCTCCTTCTCTCTCTCTCCCCCCCCCCCCCCTCCTTCCTAGTTGAGCAGTTGATCGGTTGGCTGTTCCATGCGTTCCACCGGTCGATGCCTCGCCCGCGGCATGTCGGCAGGGCCGCAGGTCATTGGCGCGGACGTGCCGTCCTACAAGGACTTCCCCTTTCGTGCGCAGGATGTGCTCCATCTCTACCACGACTTTCTGCAGCTCATCTACCACCACCACGCGCCTGAGGAGCGTGCAGACCTGCTCTTCCGTCTGCGCAACGAGTTCGCGAGCAAGCGCCATTTGCGCGGCCCCAAGGTGATCTCCGCCGCCATCCGCCGCGGTGAAGGCATTCTGGCCGTGCAGAGACAGATTCTCGATGCCAAGGAAACACGACAGCGCATGCTGACATCCAAGCACGGAGGCGCCGAGAATGTCGATGCCCTCTGGGAGCAGCTGCGCATGGTCTCTGGGCACGTGCTGCCTGGTTTGAAGAATCACGCCAATTCGCTGCCCGTCTCCCGAGGCGGCTACGCAACACCGGCCAGCTCCACGGATGTGCGGTCGCGCCGGTGCTAGCAGATACACGACGAGAGCTGGGAGGACTGAAGAAGAAGAAGAAAAGAGGGACCAGCTGCATGTGTGCGTGCCAACTCACGTGTCTCTCCTCTCGTTTGTTTTCCTTACTCACATCTACACACGCATGCATGCATACAAACAAGAACTCAACACACACCAACACACAGCAAAACATTTACAGGAAAACATGAACAACGCATGAAATGCGGACAGTCAGCCAGTTGCAGCCGATCATGGTGTGGCAGCCGATGTTCATTCTTTGTCGTGGCGTCCGTCTCCGGCACACTTTTTTCTGCTGTGTCGTTCACTTGGCAACACAGTCGTCAGTGGCCGACTGGAACGGTTGTTCCCTACTTCTTTTTTTCCAACATATCCTTCCATCCCTCCACAATGCTCCCATCCTTTGCGCGTCGCGGTCATTCCTTTGTGTGCTGGACGTGTGTGTCGCAATCGTAAACAAACGAAACAGCCTCGTTGTGTGTGTGTACGCAGTTACATCGCAGTGGCCAACACGTTTCACCTTTTTAAGTTTTGCGTTCACTCTTCGCCTCTGCGTGTTGTCGTTTTTGTCATGTTCGGTGCGTTCCCTCCGTCTGTGCGCCGTCGTGTGGTGGTGACCGGCATAGGCATCGTCAGCCCTCTGGGCCTGGACGCGCCTTCGACGTGGACGGCCCTTCTCGACGGTCAAACGGGCACCTGCGCGCTTCAGGACGTGCCCTACTTTGTGCCCTCGTGCTTCGCGAACGATCGCACGCGCGGTGCGGAGCGCCAGGCCGCCGACCTCGCCGCGCTGGTGGAGGCAATGCCATGCAAGGTCGCTGCCCCGGTGCGGCACGGCAGCTTTCCGGCCACCTCTCTGGAGCCGCGTGCATACCGCCTTCTGCAGGCGGCTGTGCAGGAGGCCCTGGTGGATTCCCGTCTCCTCGACAAGGCCACCGCCGCCGCCGCACCTCGCGAGAAGAACAAGCCGCGCTTTGATGGCGTCGAGTGCATGGACCGCGTGGGCGTCAACATTGGCACTGGTATCCCTTCCTTGGCGGATGTGGGGGACGTCGCCGTGAACCTCTATGGCGATCTCGCGCGCGACGCGTCCAGCACGGCGTCCGCCTCCGTGCGCTATCGCAACATCAACCCATTTTTTGTGCCCAAGATTCTCGGCAACATGCCGGCGGGTCTGACCGCGATCCAGTTCGGTGTCACCGGACCGCTCGGGAGTAGCGTGGCGGCGTGTGCGACCGGTGCACACTGCATTGGCGAGGCCACGGAGTGGGTGCGGCAGGGACGCGCCGACGTTATGATTTGCGGCGCCACCGAGGCGTGCATCACGCCCATCGCCGTCGGCGGCTTTGCGCGAATGCGCGCCTTGTGCAGCAAGTTCAACGACGACCCGGCGACCGCGTCGCGCCCGTTTGACAACACACGCGCGGGCTTCATCATGGGCGAGGGGGCCGGCGTGCTGGTTGTGGAGGCACTCGACCACGCTCTCGCGCGTGGGTGCCGCACCATCTACGGCGAGGTCCGCGGCTTTGGGGTCTCGAGCGACGCCCACGATGTGGCCGTTCCGCACCCGCGCGGCAGGGGTGCGGCGCAGTGCGTGCGCGAGGCCCTCCGCGATGGCGGCCACGTCCCTGCACACGTCATCGCCTACGTTAATGCGCACGCGACCGGCACCATTGGCGATGCTCTCGAGCTCGACGCGCTGGAGCAGAGCCTCGTGCACGGTGCCGTCGGCAGCCCGGGCGCGTCCGCGCGTGCGGGACCGCTGCATGTGAGCAGCAGCAAAGGAGCTCTTGGCCATCTTCTCGGTGCCGCGGGCAGCGTGGAGGCGGCCATCTCTCTCCTGGCCCTGCGCGACGGGCGTGCACCACCGACGGCCAATCTGCGCGATCCGTGCGTGTCCAAGGCAGCGCAGGCGCAGCGCGGGGTGCACCTGGTGCAGTCGGACGAGACGGTCATGATGCCCGATTGCCAAGCGGTGCTTTCGACAAGCTTTGGCTTTGGCGGCGTCAACACGGCGCTGCTCTTCACCAAGGTGTGAGCAGACGCATGAGAACGTTGCGGTCCAACGCTCTGCCTGTGGTGTCTGACAAAAGCAAACAAAAAAAGAGAAATCACCAACCCATTAATGTTCGAAAATTTCCAAGGTAGAGAGGAACGCTCAATGGACAGCTTCACTGGTCAGTCTCACCAGCGGACAGCAACACTGTGTGTGTGCACGGCTTGACTCGTACTGCGGAACAGGGCGATTGCATCCTCCATGTTCTCCGTTTCCCGAGCTGTCCTTTTTTTTTTCCATGCCACTTTCACCATTGGTGGAAAACAACGTACCCCATCTGCTGCTTCTCCCCCTCTCGCCGTCCATCTCTCCCTCTTTTTTTTTTTTTAACACTGATAATGCCGGAAGATTCTAACTCTTTCGCTCTCTCCACTCAATCTTTACCCTCCAACCAGTATCGCCTGCACTTGGGCTCGTGTGATTTTTTGTCAAATATTTCTTTTATTGTATTCGCCACAGACATTTTTCTTTGTTTTGGCTCGAAAGAATATTTGCTCATTTTTTTACTATCCAACCCTTCTTAGACGATCCTATTTAAAAAAAAAACAATAAAGCAGGAAAACGAATACTTATCCTCGTGAAAGTTTCTTATTTTTCTTCCGTTTCTCTCAACGTGTTCACCTTGGCTGATTGAACTGCCTTCTTTAAACACAGGCACAGAGAAATACATATTCACAAAACCGCTACTTCGATCCACTCTAAGTTGCTCTTTTTCTTTTTTTTTTCTCTCTTCGTTACCGCCACTAGAAAAAAAAATAACAACTTTTTTTTCTCAAGTAACCCCCGAAGAGATAACAGCACCGTGTTTTGCCCTCTCCTTTTCAAGTGACTGACGTTCGTTTCTCTGAAAGAAAAAAAGTAAACGGACGGATTCATACGTAGTGAATCCCGTGGTGGTACCTTAATTCTGCGTTTCTCCCGGTCACCATCTGTTTTTTTCTTTTTCACTAAATTTGCATCGTCGTTGAGCTCAACACTTGATCAGAATACCAAAACGCGCTTTTTCACATTACTTTTGTTTTGATATCTTTTCTTTAGTCGCAGTACTCCAACACACTTTTCCTTTTTTTTTTCTTTCTTTCCCTTTCTCTTCGTCGCTTTTCTTTTTTGTTGTTGTGGCGTGTTTTTTTTTGTTCCTTTTGTTTTCTCTTTTGATTTTTTCTCCCAAAACCACCCACTAACGTGACAAGAAGAACCCCTTCCCCTTTTTAAAGAACTAAAACGCCACTTTTGATGTCTCACACCGAGTCGACAGCATCCGCCATGCCTCTTCTCCCCCCACTGCCGATCAGCGAGTGCCCTGAGACGACTTCCAAGGTCGTGCAGGTCCGTGGACTCCCCTTTGCCGTCACACGCTTCCAGATCCGCCAGTTCTTCCGCGCCTTTCAGCTCGAAGAGGAACAGCAGCCTGCCACCCACATTCACAGCGACGCGCCCGTCCACGACGAGATCGCCCCCGTCACGATGGCCGGCCAGGCGGATACTGTGACACGCAAGGCACTGTCGAACGACTCGCTGTGCGCCGACAATGGCGAGTCCCGCACCGCGAGCAACGACGACACCGACAGCAGCAAGCACTCCACGCCCGCGGCTAACACGCCCCGTCACCTTCCCCGCTGGTCCGCGCTGACGGACATGGAGAGCAGCTCCATCGTCTGGTTCCCCTCAGGCAGCCACCGCGGCGAAGGTTTCATCCGCCTCAAGCACAGCGAGGACGTCGCCAAGGCGGTGGAGTTCCTCGACCGCAACCACTTTGCGGACCGCATCATCGAGGTGTCGGCCTCCACGGAGGAGATGCGCCAGACCTTCGTGGACGACTTCAAGCAGTACATGGAGGCCGCCAACAAGGCGCTCGTTCTGCGTCTGCGCGGCCTGCCCTTCAACGCCGAGGAGGAGGACGTGCGTGCCTTCATCCGCTCCATCGACGGCGTCGTCGCGCTCGATATTTGCCGCGACGCCTCGGGCCGCAACACGGGCGATGCCTTCATTGAGCTCGAGAATGACAAGAGTGTCGCGCAGGCCAAACTGCTGCACGAGAAGACCATGGGCCGCCGCTACATTGAGGTGCTCTCCAGCTCCGCGCACGACCGTCTCTGCGTGCTGCGCGCCGCCGCACGCAAGAACAGCTTCGTCCACCCGCACACAGCTCGCCACGGCCCGCGCTTCCCGCGGCAGAACGCCGTCGGTGCGCATCACATGTTCCAGTCGCCGACTGATGCCCCTTACGGCCACCACATGGTGTACCCGCAGCGGCAGCCGAAGCACATGGCCCGCGGCCCTCACGGCCAGCGCCAGGCGGGCAGCGGTGCGCACCGGGAGAGCAGCTTCAACAGCAGCTACACCTCCCTGGCCAACCCGTACGATGGCTACTATGGCACATCGGCGATGAACATGAACGCGATGACCGGCTACCACGGCACGGTGGGCCACGCGACCGACATGACCGAGGCTGGCTACGACTACGGCTACTACTACTACCCCCACAGCGCCGAGTCCGTCACTGCCGCCCCGTACCAGCTCTACAGCGCGACCAACGCGCACTGGGACGCGAACACCGCAAACACGGTGCCCGTCACGTGGGCCTCGCACACCGACACACCCGCCACCGGCAAGTCGGCTCCTGCGAAGGCCACCAACTCGCCCACGCGCCCGCACAGCACCGGCAAGACGCACAACCCATACGGCTACCACGCCATTGAGGGCCCGTCTGCCGTCGCGAGCTGGGACAGCCTGTGCGAGGCCGCCAGCTCGACGATGGCGCCTGTACAGTAGGTGGGAGGGCGGCGTGTGAGCGAGACGGAAGGCCCAACCAAAAAGAAAACAACCAAAAACGGGTGAAGCACCGAAGCGATGAAACAGAGCGGACGCCCAAGCCAAGTTGTGGAGCGGTTAGACACGAACCGTCTCCGCGTACTTTCACGAGGAAACGTGCTGTGTATTTCTCGTCAAGAAGCGCAGGCACATTTAAAAAAAAACAGCATCATAGACACTAAATCAGCCACACAAGCAACACCTAATCATAATGAAGACAATGCACATTGGCACATGGGCGGATGCATGCGGCTTTTTACCCTTGCGTTCCAAATGGCTTTGAAAGAAAAAAAACACGGTAAACGGGTGATGAAGCGCACCTCCATAACTATAGCTAACGTACTAACCGTAGTACAACTGAAACACATGTGTTGACACACATACACACACATAGCCGCACACACACACACACACACACACACACACACACAGTCGTAGTCGCAGTCGCAGAGACACACGCACAAACACACACGTGGGTGATACAAAAACAAAACACAGTGTTTGCAGACACATCGGAACTAGTGAAGCAAGTGTCACTTGCCTGCAAGCGGGGAACTGTCTCACAGTCTCCTCCCACGATAACAGTCGGCCGGTGATCAACTTGTGGAGTGAATGCACCGACGAGCTCGTTCTCGCCACATAGTTTGATACCACCAGATGCCTGCTATGGTTCTTTGCCGAGTTCTCTGTTTACACTTGTTACAGTACATCATGTGGCTGCTCCCATTCGCGTTTGTGTGCACGTGTGCGTTCCTGAGTATTTGTTTGATTTCTGTACATCTATGCATTTATGTGTGTACACATATTTGTACAGATACATGTGTGCGTGTGTGCGTGTGTGCGTGCATGTGCGTGGTGTTTGCCTGTAAACTGTACAACCGGTCTCCTTTTTTTTTTTCTTCGCTTCTCTTTATTGCGATTTTAAGCCTATTTGCCGTGCGTATGTCTTCTGGTCAAAACGTTCTTTCCTAGAGCATGTGTGCTTGTGTCTGTATGCGAGCTGAGAGGTGCCTAGTAATGCATCCTTTCATTGACTTCCTAAAGTCGGTGTCGCGTCGTTTCTCTATTTTTCGTTCCTTTTCCTCACTCTGTTTTTTTTTGCTCTTTTCTCGTGCTCCTTTTCTCTCTTGTTCTCTATCGGCTCTTCACAGAAAAAAAAAATCACTGCTTTTTGTTTTGTTTCCTTCGTCCTCCCCACACTGGCTTGTACAAGTCAATTTTTGTTGTTGTTTGCTGTTGTTGATGGAAAAGACAAGCAAGCAAAAGCAATTTAAAAATACACACATGTGTGTGTGTACGGTACACAAAGGGGCACAAGGTCTCCTTTTTGTTTTTTTGAAGTGAATTTGATTCTCTCTTCATTTTTAGTTTTCCCTCTTCTTTTAGTACCTTACTACACACACGTTGTGTCGCTCGAGTGTCCCCGAGGGGTCTACTGCGCACATCGCGTAACTGTTAACTTCTTTAAGTTTCTTTTTTCATCTTTCTGCGACACCGCGTGTACGTTTCTTCGTGTCTCTGATGGCTTTGTTGCTGTGCTCGTAGCTCAACCACTCCCTCTTCTTTCGCGTTTGTGTCCTTTCTTTTTGTTTTCCTTTTCACACACCATTTTCTTTTTTTTTTCCTCGTTCGAAGAAGTTTATCTAGAACTTCTTGTGTAGCGAAATGATGGTTTTTCCTTTCGGTCTATTTTTGTTGCCTTACTCCGTTGTTGTTTTTTGCACAAATCTGGGTAGTACTGTTTCCCACTGGCTCCCCCCTTCTCCTCCTCGTATCGCACGTTTTCCCGTCTTACTTTTCCTTTTCTTTTTGGTTTTATCTTACCAACATTTTGATTCTTTTTCGCGTTTTTCCCCCATTTGGGCGTTCACACACACACACACACACACGCGCGCGCACTAAATGAGTGAAGAGTGCCGTGACACTTCTTCAACCACTTCTTTTTTTCTTTTCCTTCACACATCTCGAGGCAAGGTATTGACTACGTATTGCTCTAGCACCAGTGTGTGTGTGTACTCTCGCTTTTCGAGATGGACAAGCATTTGCGTGTAGACCAAGAACGGGAATAGCAGAGAATGAAGCGCATTTTTTCCCGCATGCACGCGTTTGGCTAAGGACTTGGTTGCACGAAAAACCTCCTTGCCGGAATATGTATATGCGTGAGTGGACATCTTCTTCATTCGATGGTTCCTAGCCCTCCTTTTTTTTTTTCTGTGTTTCACAGGTGCAGAAAAAGCAGTCGTGCTCTGATCCAAGACAGAATGAAAAAGGCCAACAAAACGTTTCCCCCTTTCCAACTTCTGTGAATGTTCTTTGTGTGTTTTCTTCTTTTTCGCACCTGCGCGTGTGTGTGTGTGTGTGTTCAATTATGCATTTATTTGTGCGTCAGTGAGAGAAGGTCGGACAAGTTAACAGAAAAACAGAGAACTTGTATACCAGATTAGTGACACACACACAAACAACCAGACAAACTAATCAATCATGAACATCCGCGCTAACTTTATGGAAAGAGAGAGAGTGGTGCGATAGTTGCGAGCATTTTTTTTTTTACATTTCACACGAAAGCAGTAAGAAGAATATAGAATGCGTGTTCTTATTCTTTTGTTCTGTGTGCGCCACTCTACATGCCTATATCTATACATATATATTCTTGCTTTTTGTTTTTGTTTCAGAGAGCTCCAGTGTCACGCAAAACAATTTCACAGATACTAATTGTTTTTCCCTTTTTTTTTCCTCATTCAGGTTTCCCTTTTTTTT